>PVKP010002838.1:0-12757 GCA_004027715.1 Plecturocebus donacophilus | reverse complement strand
CTACACTATGCATCTTAAGTTTTCCTTGTCTGTTAAGAAAGGGCACAAGGTCATCTTCTCTGAATCTGTTGTCCATGGACAGATTTGAGGGCTCTCCTAAAGTAGCGTGCAGAGTTTTTTTTGTTTTTTGAATATTTGTAGTTAAAAATTGCATTAAAGTTTCAAAAAATCTATAAACTCAGTCAAGAACTACTGGATTTAATTCCCACGCGTCCACTCCAACAGTCTATGAAATCTTTGCCATGGGAATTTGAGAACTGTTGACATCCTGACAATATCAGGATGCATCCATATTTATCTGGTATATTTGAGTTAGTTCAGGTTTGAACTAATATTTTGGAATTTTATGTAAAATTTATTTCTAGTTTTCTCTTGAACTCATGCCTCTTATCTCTGTTTTTGGATTCTCTAATCTCCTAATCTCTGCAGATTTTCATTTCTGCTCTTACAGAGTGGGTTTGCTTGTGCAGTTGTGCCTGTAAATAAAGAATCTTTCACTCTCTCTCTCTCACACACACACACACACACACACACACACACACACACACACAATCTTAGTTCCAATGAATTTAAAAAGCAAGACTAAAAATGGCTGCACAATCGTATGTTATGGTCTGGAATATAATAATTTAAATTACTGATCACAAAATAAATAAAGGATGTGTATGTTGGAAGCTATGAAAATGAGAGACAGCTGCCATCAACCTTACTGGAATAGGCAAGGTAAATATAAATAAACAAACAGCAAACACAACAATGATGAAAGTAGCCCAGGTCTTCAGGGTGGTGCAGCAGACTCTTTGATTCCTTTATGTGCTCGTTTTTCATTCTGAAAAATAAATGTAGCCATCTCCTTGTAATTCACCCTTCCCAATGAAAAATATAATCAATGGTAACTGTATTTATTTATGCAGAACTTTATACCCCATTGATATCCTCAAAATGAGTTTTCCAACATCCAGAGAGAAAACTCTCCAATACGTGTCAAGGAATTTAAAGTACCTTCCTACTGACTTGTGTTACACACTGAGAGCAACACTGTGCCAAAGAAAAAACACTTATATTCCTTCACTGACGTGTCGTGCATGCCCATTCGTTTGTTTTTCTGATATTGAGTGTTGGCATTGATTCCTCTTTCCTGAGATCAAAGAGAAGAGAGCTCTAGATTTTAGATTAAGAGAGCAAGCTCATAGATATGTGGATTTTAGTGGCAAGGAAGAAAAAGTCTCAAGATCTCAAGCTGGAAGCCTGCTGACTAATTGCATTTTCTAGCTCATTACGCTGGTAACTATAGTTCATTGCATGGACAAATACAACTTCCCCTATAATCTATGTGCATATCAAATTTGTGTAAGTTGATTTCTATTTAAAACCCACTTTCTATGCTCCCTTGCTTAAACTCTGTGAGGGCAGGTGTTTGGTCTACCCTATTCACTGTGGCGCTCCCAGTATTAACGCAGTGCCTGGCATCTATAGAGACCTTTGTAGTGATTATTTGAATGAATACATAAATGAATGGCTGAATAAACGAGTTAATTAATGAAGATACAGTACTAGGAGATGTTACTAGTTAAGACTTCCAGTGACTTCTTTAATTTCTATACATGTACATTTTCATGATAGCAAGTTCTCAAAACTCACTTAAGAACTCTAGTGATTCTTTTATTCAAGAGCCATTTTTTTTCTCCTCTTGTTAATAGCTCCAGTGAACTGAGGCTTTTGTGCAATGTCTCTACAAGACTTTATTTTCTGTTTAGATGTGGAATGACTGGGAAATGTTACAGGTTTTTTTTTGGCTGAATATTCCTGATGTACGGTAATTTTGGTAAGCAGTGTTTAGTCTGTACAGTTATTCTGGAAGTTCTTATAACATGCTGTGACTGAGAAAGCCAGAGCTGGGAAGGGACAAGGGCCTGGGGAAACTTACCGAGTTCTGGGGCTAGCAATTGGATGCCAATGTGCTTATCCAAAGGCACTTGGGGAGCGCAGGCTTGATGCTTAAAATTAAGCGTGGGATGGTGATGTGATCTCTGGGTTCGGACCTAGGTGGAGTGCTGCAGGAGGAAGGCTGGCCTCATGACAAAACATCAATCCCAGAGCCTCTATTTTGACCTGTATTAATATGACATGATCTGGGGCAGACCATAGTTTGGAGGCGGGGGCACATATGCCCAAGGCGAGATCTAAGATCTGTCCATCCCCAGCTCGATGATGTTAAGCCAGACTCCACATGGTGAAGCTAATTTCAAACTCCATGTGGAGGGGCTAAGGGTTTAAATCTGCTTTCTGCTCCATTCTAGAATAACTCAGGGACCAGGGGGTGTATCTGTACATGAGGATCCCTGGGTACCACAGGTGTGAGGTTTGAGAGGGGCAGGCTGATCAAGTCAATCCATCAGGAAGTGAGCACCAAGTGTTTGTTCCAACAATTCTTATCCATTTGTAAATCAAAGCTCTAAGTACCATTGTTAATAATAAGAGAAATGTGCAAATGTGTCGATTTCCAGTCCAATGTTACACTTCTCACAAATACTATAATTTTTTTCAGGTTCCCTTCATGATGTGCACGTGCACACACACACGCACACACACGCACACACACACACACACACAAAATCTTCATGTTCAGGTAGGAGCTTGTCAAAGAAAAAAATATATCTAGTCTTAGGTTTTTATTAAAATCCAAAAGGATTCTTTTCATTCAAAAGGATTGTTGTAAAGGGAATGAGGGGAGAGAAACTATTGCACTGAGCGGGACGGTGGGGTGGGATATTGCACTGGAGTGCATCCTGGGACAATTAGGTCTGCAAAAGGGAGTTTTCATTTATAGAGAGAAGTAGACAAAGCTAGAAAGGACTGAGTGTGAGGTAGCGGGATGAAAGGGTCTGGGTCAGATCGCAGATCAGAGAATGTTTGACCTTGAGGCCAGTGTGTTCTCAGGAGAGGCTGCATGCTAGCTAGCACTGAGGGAGGGCCGAAGTTTAAGGACCTGGGGGAGGAAGAGAAGCTTGACCAAGGTTTATTTCAATTGATCAGCAGAGGAAAGCAGTTCAGCTCCTCATTTATGAGTCAAGAAAGGGAATTTGGGGAGTCTGTGTCTCCTTTGTCTTAGCTTGTCCTAGGTAAGCCAGGGGGCAGATATCTGCAAGTCTCAGTCTTATGGGAAGAGTGGTTCTTTGCAGGAAGCCCTTTTCCAAAGCAGAGTAGGGTGCAGGATTCCCTGAACAGTCACTGTTCTCCAGGGTAACGGGGCTCAGGGGAGATTTCACATTGCCAAAGCTCAACTCTGGGGCAGGCTAGGGTCTCACTTCACCCTAGAAAGGCATGGAAGCTGCTGTAAATCCTGGTTCCTGCTTCGGATGGTTCCTTTTGTCTCAGGTTCATGGTGCTCTAGTTGGCCAGTGGAGAGAGGAGAAAGGGGGATCATGGAAGTGACAGCAGGAAGGGCTGGCTTACTGGCCCAGCCCCTGGGCACCAACATGGTCAAACCTCTAGCCATCCAGACCACTGCGGGCAAACTGCCTAACTTACTGAATTTATGAAGTTCCCAGTCTGCTGCCTACATTCCAATAGTGAAATCCACTTACCAGGCTAAATATATTCTGGGAATTCAGAATTTGATAGCATGAACACTAAATTTCTGGACAACTGACTAATTTCTTTGTCTCTGTATTATATTAGTATAAGGGGTTCGCTTTCCCAAGGCCAACTTAGCATGATCATAAAACTTATTCTTATAGTGATCTAATGATAGACAAAAGTAAGATTGTGACTGGGTGTGGTGGCTCATGCCTGTAATCCCAGCGCTTTGGGAGGCTGAGGTGGGTGGATCACTTGAGGTGAGGAGTTCTAGACCAGTCTGGTCAACATGGTGAAATCTCACCTCTACTAAAAATACAAAGATTAGCTGGACATGGTGGCAAACACCTATAATCTCAGCTACTTGGGAGGCTCAGGCAGAAGAATCACTTGAACCCAGGAGGTGGAGGTTGCAGTGAGCCTAGATTACGCCACTGCACTCCAGCCTGGGTGACAGAGCGAGACTCCATCTCAAAAAAAAAAAAAAAAAAAAAAGGTTGTAATATTTGTGTGCAAGCAACCACCAAGAAATACAGTAGCATTTTTATTTCTGCATATATTAAAAAAAATAAAGTTCCATATGATGCCAGGCCATTGGCCTGGGAGGCAAGAAGGGCTAGCTCAAATAAAATGTACTGTTTCTGATTAAGAAAACACTTTTTATTCATATAAAGTATTTATTAGGTATTGGATTTTATAAACTGTTTGGTCCTGGAGTCGTTATTTTAAAAAGGTTATTCTGAATGCATTACCAAGTATCCTGTGGAATATTTCACATAAAAGGAAGGAAAAATGTGTAAACAGGCTAATTGTATGCAGATATAAATTATGGATGCCGGTCTTATGAAAAAGCACTGCTGATTTGCAGGGGTCTTACTCAGCAGCTCTGTGTCTTGTCTAAGGGGATATTTAGTATGGCTGTGATGTGCAGAATTTAAAATAAAACTTTGAATTCTGGAGAGTAAAATATAGCCCAATTGTGCTAAGATCATACTGTCGGGAGAATGAGGTTTTTATCTTACCTTATTGCTGTTGACGTTGACACTCATTAGCTCTGTTATCCTATGTGTGCTCTTGTCTCCAGTTGCTGTGCAAAGGCAAAGGTTTGGTCAGGCCTGTTGATGGGTCTGCAATGCTTCTCAGTAATCACCGCAGGTATCACTGTCTCCAACACTCTACCTGCTTTTCAGTGCTCAAGTGGGCGTGTCATGCTCACAGCTAAGGTTAAAAAGGCATCTGGAGTCTTGGGTGATCTAGGTTACTTAGATTCCACCTTCTGACCCTCGCCATTTACAAAACAAATTAAAACATGAAACTTATAAAGGATGTTATAGACAGAAGGCAATCATGTTGAATGGTGGAAGCAGAAAGGCCTGTGGTATGATTACCTCTTGTTCTGGAAATGTGCCATGCTACCACCGATTTTTATCTAAGTTATAGCAACACGTTTAACCTTGAGTGAAAGAAACTGCCCATCCCATCCCAAAGCACTGAGGAAATATGGAAAATGAACAACTTTCTACATGTAAAATAATTGGTCTCATATTTTATGATATGTGACACCGAAAGTTATAGAGATTTATGTGGACAGCATAAACCTTTATATGACATGTGATGTAAATGCTTCACAGTAAATAATTAACTAGAACAGGCTGACTTTTCTTTCCAGGAATCAAGTACTGGTTAGTCCAGGGAAGAAGGACAGATGGAAAATAGGAACAAAGGCATTTTGTCCTTGTTCTAAATTATGAGTAGTAAACTTAGTATTTAGAAACAAGGGGAGTTTCTAAGATCTATAAAGATAAAATATATTTTAAGATAATTTTAATGCAGTCTAAAGAAGGTAGCCACCCTATTAACTCTCTGGAGGAATGGAATAAATTATATAGCAGAGTTCTCCTGCAGGATAGAATTAAAAACACAAAGAAGGCTTGCAGTCGGGCACAGGATCTGCATTTTCCCATGAACTGTAATGTCTGTAGCTAAGTCATTCACCATGAGAATGTTTTATGGTTTGAATCAGACTGTAAGCCAGATTATCCAGAAAAAGCTTGGCCTTGCTCTCAGTTCTTTTTCTAACTTGCTTTTCACCATAATGCTGCTTTTTGCCTACCCTGGCTGAAGAGCTCCTCATAACAAATTTCTCAGTAACCCCCAGATTTCTTAGCCGGGACATGATATCCAGTTCCTTTCCAACACAATTTAGTGGGTCACCTAATTTAAATGAACTAGATTGTGTCAAAGTGTTAATATGTTGGGTTCTCTGAGCCAAAATACATAGGTTTCCATTGGTAGCTGAAAAAATGAACTTTAAGCGAGTACTTTGGGGTCATCTATTCAGCAAATATTTATTGAGTGTGTACTGTAAGCAAAAATGACACCAAAACTGTGTTAATAATCTTTTGAGATTGGCATGAGCTGAGTTTTAAAATGATAGAATTAATGTCACAGATGCCAAGGATTTGTTGCTATCCTTTGTTGTCCTTTGTAATTGGTCTTGGACACTTTGTGTACTAAAGTCAGTCAAGTAGAGACTAGCAGATGATTTATTGAAATGTGTGCACTGGCTGGGGTGCGGTGGCTCGTGCCTGTAATCCCAGCACTTTGGGAGGCCAAGGCAGGAGGAGGATCTCTTGAGACCAAGAGTTTCAGAACAGCCTGTGCCACATAGCAAGACCCCCGTCTCTACAAAAACAAAAACAAAAAAATTAGCCCGGTGTAGTGGTGCACGCCTGTGGTCCCAGTTACTCGAGGAGCTGAGGCAAGAGGATTGCTTGAGCCCAGGAGGCTGAGGCCGCAGTGAGCTATGGCTGTGCCACTGCAGTCCAGCCTGGAGGAAAAAGCAAGGCCCTGTCTCTAAAACGAAAAAAAAATAAAACCCAATATGGGGAGAGCCTGATTGTACTCCAGCCTGAAGTCCTGATAATCTGGTCTGATGGTCTCCACTGCCTGCGTTGTCAGGTCATTACCAAGGCCTCTCCGTCTTGTGCTGGGTAGACTCAGCTTTGCTATTTTGAAAACTGGAGAGGGCCATGCTTTTCACAGCAAACACCACCATTCCCTGCCAGTTTAGAGCTAAAAGAGGTTCCTGAAAGTGCTGGGGATGATTGTTTAGTTGCAAGGTGCTTATTCCCCTTCCCCTCCAGCTACCCGAGAAAGCCCAGTGAAAGTCCCCCCGAGGCAGGCGTTCACTGTGGAATAATACAGCTGACAAGTAAATGATAAATTATAGGACATACCTAAACACTGACTTGGCTGGACAAGTTACTTCAGCTCAAAATCTGGACTTATTTCCTGAAATCTAAAGTTTAAAACATATTTTTGCCACTACTAAGATAGCTCTGTAGATGTAACTAAAAAAACCTGTTAATAATGGCTATTGTATCTGAAAATTATTGCTATAATAACTGGAACTCCGTAACATTTTCTCACAATTTGATGGCTTATTTTCCCTTGATAAAAATTCTACTTGTCTAAAAAAAGAACTTTTTGATGCTGTAAAAATGCAGTAATAGAATTCTGGAAGGCTACTTCCTTATGGGGCACCTAAGAGCTGAATTATCAAAGAGAAGCCAGAGAAGTGGGGGAATTCATCCAAATTTAGAAGGGCTTAATGAGCTCATCTCTGACTTTTCATCTGTATCTGCAAATGAGCTGAAAGCTGGAGCCGTTTCACAGGCAGAAAACTGGACTTGGGTGGACAGCCATGAAAGAGTACATGACCTTTCATTCAAGAAAAGATGAAGAGCTATTTCTGGATATTGGAAATGCGGAGGTGTTGTCTACAAACCCCAGAGAAGCAACAGCCCTGAGCTCAAGGCTTTCTAAGTGTTTTCAAAAGTGAGACCAGATACTAGTTTAGACTAGTAAGCAGCAAAGGAAGTTTTATCGAAGCTTTGAAAACAGTGTTCTTATTGCTTGTGCAACTTAATGCTCAAGTTGAATTTGAACCACAAATTGAGATTTTGCTTTATATCAAATAAATTAAATGTGATCATTTTAAAGTGTATTCATTTTTTTTAAGTTTACTACCCTTCTTGATTCCATCCAGAAAAGGGAATAATTTAGATGCCAAAACTACCGGATTCTACTGTTCTTAGTTACAGAGTCAGGTCAATTTAAAATTTAAGCTCCTAAAAATGAATTATGAGCACTAGACACTAAAATACATATATAATATGCTGTAGCACTTCACATTAAAATGCTGCATACGTTTAATAATGAGGTAAATAAAAAGAGGGCATTAAAAAACAATTCAGTACTCCTGTGCCTGGTTCAGAATCCATCAGGCAGTTATAAAATGAAGAGCAGAGGCCAACTGACTGAAAAATGCAAAATATGTTTGTGTGTGACAATGGTGTGAAAAGAAAGCTTGTCTTGTCTTGTGAGAAGTAACTGTTTTTGCCTCATGGCTGAGAGGCACTGTTCAGGATCAGCTATTCCACTGCATGAACAATGAAGCTTACAGAGTATGTGTAAACCTACGATTTCTGTTGGTTTATGTGATTTGTGTCTAATTTATTCATCAGTGAGTGCTGAATAAATACATACAAAACAAGATTTTTAAGTAAGTGAACATAATATATAACACATTTCATTACTCACCTTAACACTGATAACCTGAAAATGTAGGATACAGCCTGGGCAACATGGCAAGACCCTGTCTCTACAAAAAATAGAAAAAAAAAAATTAGCCAGGCTTAGTGGTACATGCCTATAGTCCCAGCTACTCAGGAGGCTGAGGCAGGAAGATTGCCTGATCCCAGGTAGGTTGAGGCTGCAGCGAGCTGAGATAGTGCCATTGCACGCTAGCCTGGGCTACAGAATGAGACTACAAATTAGACTACAGGTCTAATGGCTACAAATTGGGGTCTCTCGCAGTGCACATGGGGAAGAAGACACTGAGTAGGCATGTGTGTCTCCTTTCATGTTAAGTTTCCTCACTAGCAACTTCTTTGTCTCCTCTCTTCCTTCCTCCCTCCCTCCTTTCCCCTTTTCTTTCCTACCTTCTTCTTTTTCTCTCTTTCTCTTTTTTCCCTCCCTCCTTCCTTCCTTCTCTCCTCCTTTCCTCCCTCCCTCCCTTCCTTCATTCTCCCCATCTTTCCTTTCTTTCAGCAACTCTCAGTGAGCATTTACAACATCCTAGAAATTCTTCTAAATATTGAAGGTGCAGTGATGAAGAAAAGGAAAAAATGTCAAACTAGGATGTGGAGTACTATAGGAATCAAACTGAGTTTTTTCTCTCCCTGGCATAATATGACAAAAATCTACTTCTTGTTTATGGAAATCTGGTACAGGTTGGAGGCCCTCCTTCTCCTGGGGTTGTACCACCTGAAAAAGGCAGCTTCCAAACAGTCAAGTCACTTCTGCTCACAGTCCACATGGCATCTGCCTGGCTGATGGAGAGACTGGAAATACTAGGGGAGCAAGCTATCCTTTTCATAGCCCCTGTCCTCACAGAGCTTTTAGGCTGTAGGTGGGGAAGGTGCAGATAATTAGCAAGTGAACAAACAATTGCAAACAGTGATAGGTATAGTAAAGAAAATAGTCTGGGCACAATGGCTAACACCTGTAATCCCAGCACTTTGGGAGGCCGAGGTGGGTGAATCGCCTGAGGTCAGGAGTTCAAGACCAGCCTGGCCAACATGGGGAAACCCTGTCCCTAGTAAAAATACAAAAGAAAGAGAGAGAAAGAGAGAGAGGGAAAGAGAAAGAAAGAAAGAAGAAAGAAAGAGAGAGAGAGAGAATAGGCAGTGACAGATGATAATAGAGCCCAGAAAAAAACTGGGGCATTGTGAAAGGGATCCAGCTAAGACGTGCCCAGAAAGTGGGAGATAATACACGTGGGATGTTTAAAGCAGTAAGTCTGTGGTAATCTACCATGCAGCTGCATTAAACTACTACATACAGTATTATTATTTTTTTTATAATCTATTAGTTAATATCATACTTAAGTTTTTATTGTGGGCTTTTTGGACTTCTTTTTTAATAGTTTGTTAAAACTGGAATACTTACAAAAAGAATATTTAAAATGTATGTCACAAATATAAAGTAAAACAATAATTCAAATACCTCCTAGCTTATGAGATAGACTTTACCAATCCTCACAGAGTCCCTGGATAGACCTCCACAAGCCCTCATATACCAGAAGTAAACAACATCTTGAATTTTTTTCGTGTATTACTCCTCTGCTTGTTTTTATAGATTTACCACATATGTATGTTCCTTTAAACAGAGTCTCATTTTGCTTTGCACACCTTTGACTATTTTATGAATGAATCATACTGAAGATGTTCTGCAAATTGCTTTTCTTTTTCACTATTATGTTTAGAACATCAACTATGTTGATGTGTGTAGCTTTACCTTATTTATTTTTATTTTTATTTTTATTTTTGAGATGAAGCCTCGCTCTGTCACCCAGGCTGGAGTGCAGTGGTGCAATCTTGGTTCACTGCAAATTTCACCTCCCTGGATTCAAGCAATTCTCCTATCTCGGCCTCTCAAGTAGCCGGGACTACAGGCACGTGCTACCACGTCTGTCTAATTTTTGTACATTTTTTTTTTTAAGTAGAGACAGACTTTCATAATGTTGGCCAGGCTGGTCTCGAGCTCCTGACCTCAAGAGATCCACCTACCTCAGCCTCCTAAAGTGCTGGGATTACAGGCAAGCTTATCCAGATAGTATTTCATCAAATGAGCATACCATGATGTATTTATCTATTCTTCTCTCCATGGACATTTGGATTGCTTGTTTCTTGGATTTTTTTCTGTTATAAACATTGCTACGATGTACACTCTGGTCTATGCCTGCCAGTGAAATAGCTGGATTGTAAGTTATACACGTTTTCAAATTTTCTAGGAAATGTCAAACTATTTTCTGAAGTGTTTGTATCAAATTACACTCCCACCATTGGTTTGTGAGAGTTCCCACTATTCTACATTCTTGCCAAAATGTGTTACTATCAAGTGTCTTTTAACTTTTGCCAATCTGGCGAGTGTGAAATGATATCCCTTTGGTTTTCTTTGGCGTTTTCACCATTAATAATGCTGCTGAGTTTTCTTTTCCTAGATGGCTTAGATACCATTTGCATTTCCTCTAATGTGAGGGTCTTCAAAGTCATAGATTGAATCAGTTTGGCTTCCAGAAGGAAACAAGCAGCACACTCACACTGAGCAACTGGAGGAGATTATATTTTATTTATTTTTTAGTTTTAGTTTTTTGATACAGAATTTCGCTTCTGTTGCCCAGGCTGGAGTGCAATGGTACATTCTTGGCTCACCACAACCTCTGCGTCACGGGTTCAAGTTTTTCTCCTGCCTCAGCCTCCTGAGTAGCTGGGATTACAGTCATGTGCCACCATGACCAACTGATTTTGTATTTTTAGTTGAGACGGGTTTCTCCATATTGGTCAGGCTGGTCTTGAACTCCTGACTTCAGGTGATCTGCCTGCCTCAGCCTCCCAAAGTGTTGGGATTACAGATGTGAGCCACCTCGCCCAGCCCGGAGGAGATTTTAATAAAAAGATGATTTACAAAGTTGTGGGCAGAATCCCAAACCAGGTAACAGTGCTGCTACTCGTTCCACTCTTAGGCTGGAAGGTGTGAAGGAAGGGAGGGGTGACTGGGCCCTGATTCAATCCCTAGGGAGAGGATCAGAGGTTGTAATGGGACCTGTGGAGGAAGCAGCCAGCTTCAGGTGGCCCCATCACGAAAGAGGTGTGTAAGGGGATGGGAAAGATAAACTCTCTGTGTCTTTCCTCTCATCCCCCAGTGTTGCCATTGTTTGACCCCCTGCGCCCCGCCCTCAAGGAGCCACAAAGGCCAGGCAACCTGCTATTATGATCTTTACAGGCCCAGAGCAGGGTGGAGAAGGGAGGAGAATGGGTCCAAGGGGGCAACATGGAAGTCTCCAGTCAATACACTGCTTTTCTACTGAACTGGTTGAATTTCTCTTAGTGATGTGTATGTGTTATACAAGAACAGATGTTTCTCTAGCCTCTGCCCAGCTTATTTCTGTGTGAGAATCCCACTCCTTTACCAAGTACCCATTTGCTATTTGGCGTGAAGTGTTTCTTTACACTGAATTAAAATTTTCCTTCCTAAAACTGCAGTCATCCATCATGTTCCAATTCCCTTTCAAGAATGGGCCTTCAAAATCCAGAAGACATATTCCTAGGTATTTATTTCTGTGTGTGGCTATTATAAATGGGATTGCATTTTTATTTAACTCTGTTTGAATGTTATTGGTGTATAGAAATGTTACTGATTTTGTACATTGATTTTGTATCCTGAAACTGGAGTCATTTATCAGTATTAGGAGCCTTTTGGCAGAGTCTTTGATGTTTTGTAGGTATAGAATCCTATCTTCAGTGAAGAGAGATGGTTTGACTTCTCTTTTCCTGTTTGGGTGCCTTTTTTCTCTCTCTTTTGCCTGAATGCTCTTGGCTAGGACTTCCAGCATTATGTTAAATAGGAATGGTAGAGTAAGCGTGCTTGTATTGTTTCACTTAAAGGAATGCTTCAAGCTTTTGCATGTTCAGTGTGATGATGTTGGCTGTGCTTTGTAATCAGATGGCTCATCATTTTGAGGTATGTTTCTTCAGTGCCTTGTTTGTTAAGGGTTTTTATCACAAAGAGATATTACATTTTATTAAAAGCTTTTTCCATGTCTGTTGAGATAATCATATGGTTTTTGTTTTTAATTCTATTTATGTGGTGATTTACACTTACTAATTTGCATATGTTGAACCAACCTTGCATCCCAGGAATGAAGCTTACTTGATCCTGGTGAATTAATTTTGTTGTGCTGCTGGATTTGGTTTGCAAGTATTTTGTTGAGGATTTTTGCAGGTATATTCAGCAGGAATATTGGCTGGCAGTTTTCTTTTCTCATTGTTTCTTTGCCAGGTTTGGTATCAGTGTGATGCTGGTTTCTTAGAATGAGTTAGGGTAGAGTCCCTCCTCCTCAATTTTTTGGAATAGTTTTAATGTAATTGGTATTGGCTCTTCTTTGTAATTCTGGTAGTTCAGCTATATAACTATATATATGGTCTGGGGCTTTTATTGGTTGTTAGGTGTTTTATTAATGATTCGATTTTGGAATTAGATATTTGTTCAGTGTTTCAATTTCTTCCTAATTTTATCTTGAAAGGTCGTGTGTTTACAGGAATTTATCCAT
>PVKP010002837.1:0-117113 GCA_004027715.1 Plecturocebus donacophilus | reverse complement strand
GGAAGCCTATCAGACTCACAGCAGATCTCTCAGTAGAAACTCTACAAGCCAGAAGAGAGTGGGGGTTAATATTTAACATCCTTAAAGAAAAAAACTTTCAACCCAGAATCACATATCCAGCCAAACTAAGTTTTATAAGCCAAGGAAAAATAAAATTTTTTGCGAACAAGCAAGAACTCAGAGACTTCATTACCACCAGACCTGTTTTGGAACAACTTCTGAAAGAAGCACTATATACAGAAACGAACAACCAGCATCAGTTATCCTAAAAACTTATCAAAAAGTAAAGAATATTACAACAATGAAGAATTTACATCAACTAACAGGCAAAGAGCTAGTTAGCCTTAAATAACAGTATTAAATGCACATATAACAATATTAAGCCTAAACTTAAAGGGATTAAATGCCCCAATCAAAACATACAGTTAGACAAACTGAATAAAAAGTTAAAACCCATCGGTATGCTGTATTCAGACCTTTCTTATAGGCAAGGACACACAAAGACTTAACATAAAGGGATGGAGGTAGATCTACCAACCTAATGGAGAGCAAAAAACAAACAAACAAAAAAACCGGATTTGAACTCAGACCTGGAACAAGCAAATTTAATAAATATTTACAGAACCTACCACTCCATATCAACAAAACATACATTTTTTTCAATATTATATCATACCTATTCTAAGTGATCACATAATAGGAAATAAATCACTTTTTAGTAATTGCATAAGCATTTCACAGATTTAAATGAAACCCTGAGCAATAGAGCAAGATTCTCATTCATTCTCTCTCCCTTTCTTTCTATTTTCTCTTTTATTCTATTTCTTTCTTTCTCTAAAAAAAAATAAAATAAAAAAAAATAACTATAAGTAGAGCCAGCAGCCTCCAAAGGAGCTTAACACAATCTCTGTAAAGGCTGATCTTACTCAGACTGACACATGGGAAAAGATTTGCGTACTAAAGCTTCAATTTTTCCTAGACACAAGGCAAATGCTCTAAAGCAACTGTTGAATTGAAATTCATTGATAAATGTGTGTAAGACATATGGGAAATATGCCTAAAACATGCCTTGAATTAATTCTAAACCCTGGAAAAGTCCACTGGGAGGGAGAATGTGGAATTGGAGAATAGTATGCCTTTATTTGATTACTGACTGTAAACCTACCTTCAAGCTGCTAATAAGGCTTGTGCTTGAGAACGGATGTTTATAATGGTAGAAACAATTTTGCAAGAAGAAGACTTCACTACAGAACCACAAATATGTATGCATAACTGCAGTTGGATTGACATGTCTGGAAGATAGAGTTGGTCTTGCCTTCTAGAGCACAACAGCTATTACTTGACAAAAATTTTTATTTTGGCATTCTTTACCGCCAGTGAAGCTTGCTAAACTTGCCCCAGCAACTTCAGAAGATCCAGTCTATCTGTCCATGCCTCAGCTTTCTACTAGGCCAAGGCAGCTTAAATAAAAGGAACATGGAACACTGGCAATGGTACTACACACTTGGTCAAAATAGACTGTGGTGAATTCAGGCCTTGGAGTAGCTTATATTCTTTTAAACTTGAATTAATCTGTAGATTAATTAATTAAACTTGAAATAATGTAGAGACTTTATTCTCTACATTAATCAAGCTAACCAATTCTCTGGGTTTATTGTAGGGACACACACACACACAGTATGTTTATATAATGATATACATGTTATATATATATGGTTTGAAGTATAATCAATGTATAAAATTTCTTATGCCCAAGTAGCTATAAATTAAAGGTATTTTAATTTGTAAATTGAACAAGATTTTGTAGAACTTTACTGTTGATAGATTATAAATAAAGTTATCATTTTAGCTAGAAATGCAAGGGTAGACTACTCAATCTCTCAAGATTAATATTATAGTAGGTAACCATATCCAAGGTAAATAATCCATTGAAAGGATGCCATCCAGAAATAATCTCATTCTTCCACCATTCCTAGGCTACTTTAAGCAAACTTAATTGTACATACACTAACACACACACACACACACACACACACACACATACACACGTTATACCACTAAGATTCTTCATTAAGAAATAAAAACCTACTTCTTAAAGGGTCTAAGCAGAGTAACTACTTAAGAAGAATTAAGTAGTGCTAATTGAATATCCAGGAAGGCTGAAGGATCAGGCCTGGGGATAAGCAACCAAAAATAATGCCAAGACTTAGGCTACAGAACTGTTCTGGGGAGTATATCCATCACTGCTACTTCTGCAAACATCCGGAGATTGTGCCTTGACCCACAGACACTGCTGGCACGTCACAGATGCTGACTTGCTAGCTGCACCATTTTCTGAGTAACTCAACCTTATGAGAACAATCACCAGAGAAAATTCATCTTAACCCTAAATCTTTCTGTTCAGAGGGGTTGCACCTGATTAGCAGGGACCAGAGTGCAATGCCCTCAGTGCAAGTTTGGCTAGGTAAGTATATGGAATTTTCATATCCTATAGAGAGAGACAGGCCTTATCTCCCACAGACTCATGAGATGAAAAATTCTCTGAACAAAGGAAGAGTGTTTGGATTACAGAATGTCAAAAATAATGACAACCATTCCTTGTATTTGCACTGGTTTTATCATCCCTACTTCATTAATTATAAGACCCATGGAAAGAGGTCCCAAATCATATCTTTTTGTATCATCAAAATTAGCTATTACAGTGTTTGAACTTCTAAGGTACTCAGTAACAATTAGTTTCATGAACAGAACCATGGTATAAACCATTTTCTAGAAAAAAGAACTTAGGATATGGCTAGCCTGACTAATGTAATATTCATTTCATTGTGTGCTTCTATAATACACATTAGCTATGAGTTAAAATTTTCTGTCATAACTAAGAAATTTCAAGCACATAAATAATTGAGTGCCTGAAACTATTAATTCTTTTTAATTTGGTAATATTTGTTCTGACTAGTTTCTCTTATTACCTAGAAACAGTTCATAGCCAAAATGTGTACTAAAAAATCAGGAGCTCAATAATTTACCTGCACTTATTCCTCATTGTTGTAAGACTGAATTCATATTATGTTCACTAAATTTTGAACATAATTTCTCAGAAATCGAGCATTTCCATTAGAAAGTCTTTGCCTTAATGTTTATACTTCATCAGGAATTTTCTCCAGGAAAATAAAACATATTCAGAACAATTTACAAATTTTGCCAAAGCTTAATAATAATTTAAAAAAAAAACCTCAATTTCTTGAACTCTAGTATCTGACCAACAAATAAGAAAATCTTATATAAATGAGGGGTGAATATCAGTTAGAGCCACTTTTTTTCCAAATGAGGAACTGTGCTGATTTTCAACATTCTAGCATAAACACATGAGAATTCAATTTAAGCAAAATGTACCTCTGGAAATCATCACCAGAACTCAAGTTCTCTTTTGAGAATAACTTGCACCAATACTGACATTAGGGGAATCTCAGAGATTTCTGAGTCCAATATTGGTATCCTCCAGGAACTGTAGTCTACTCAGTGGAAAAACAACTGTCATAATCTCTCAAAAAAATTGTACAAAATTCCTTAGTGGCCAAAGATATGAATTGACTTACATCCTCATAAATTCTGAACATCATTAAGATCTAACCAGGGCTTTTCAAAGAGCCTTCTGACTGACACATGTTCATCTACTCCTCAACACTTTGCTAGAAAACAAGAGAAAGCAAATGAGAAAGGATAAGAAAAAGCAAATGAGTTACTCAGTTAGAATTAAATGCTATCCCTGTGCCCACTTTTCGGCTAAACATTCAGAGGGAAAAGAAAAAATTTTTAAAAAGTTAGAAAACAATATTTTCCACTTTCAATGCTCATATATTTTCTTCAGAAAGACAAAAGTAACACAGAGGATACAGGTCAAACTCAATTAAATATGAAAAGAATGACACTAGCCAAAAGAACACATACAATGCATCTATTCCTAACGGATTAGAAGCATAGGTCATGTGTTTTCTTTCTGTTGAAGGTCACATTTCAGGTTGGGGAAAGAAGATATGGAAAATGTTGTTGCTGGTTAAATAGGTGGTATCAAAGAACACGTTTTCAGACTGTGATTTATAATTCCAAAATTGAAGGATGCTGGCAAGCAAGGGACACAGCGCATGAAAAATGAGAAGAAGCAAATTACACCATGATTCTGGAGACTTAAAGCAAATGGCCAAGAGTGATGAAGATAAATGACTAGATTATACTGTAGACAGAAACAGTGAAGCTACAAGAAGCAAGATAGTGGAAGAGAGACCTCCCAACCCTCCAAAAAAATCAAGAGACATTAGCAAGGAAGGAGCTTAGAAAGAACACTGCATGAGCATTTGTTTCCTAGGACTGCCATAACAAATTACCACAAAATGGATGGCTTCAAAACAAGAGAATGTATTCTCTCTTCATTCTGGAGTCTGAAAGTCTCAAATCAAAGTGAAAGCACGGTTGGTTTCTACTGGAAATTCTGAGGGAACGTCTGTTCTATGCCTACCTCCCAGCTTCTGGTGGCTGCCCCCAATCCTTGACATTCCTTGGTTTGCATATATGTCCCTCCTGTCTCTGCCCCTGTCCTCACATGGCCTCCTCCTGTCAATCCTTACAAGGGGTTATGCTGTGTATGTGTGTGAGCACATTTCCTTCTTTTCATAAGGGCGCCAGTCATATTAGATTTAGAGTACACCTTTATCCAGTATGACTTTATCTTAACTTCATTACATGTGCAAAGACCCTATTTCCACATAAGGCTACAGGTTTCAGATGGACATGAATATTAGGGGAACACTATTCAACTTAATGCAGTGGGTCATGTGAGGATGGAGAGACTAGAATATATACTCTATACTCTACATACTACTGTGACCCTAGCACCTAGCCAACAGTAAGAGATTGGATGGATGGATGGATAGATATGTTTATGTGTGTGTATATATATATGTGTGTGTGTGTGTGTGTGTGTGTGTGTGTGTGTGTGTATTAAACAAATGAATTTTTCTAATATCACAGTATAAACTAATAAACTACCTATATTAAATTTTGTATTTTAAAATAATATTAAAAATATCATAGGCCGGTGCACTGGCTCACTCCTGTAATCTCAGCATTTAGGCAGAGGCAGGAGGACAGCTTGAGCCCAAGAGTTCAAGACCTGCCTGGACAATATAGAGAAACCCCATGCTCCACGAAAAGGAAAAAAGGAAAGAGACAAAAAGAATATTGTAAGTACTCTTGAGATCTGATTAGATGAAACCCATGACAGGAATTCAGCAGTGCCTGGTAAACATTACCAACAAACCCCAGATTTTAAAGATGAGTTTAAAAACAAGTTTCTAAGTCAAGATGGAAAATTATTTCAATGAAATCAAGGACCTGATGTGGAAGCACAGAGTGGAGAAAGAACTTTGAGAACAAGATAAATAATAGAAAGACAGAAATGCTGTGTTTGTGGCAACATCTCAGAAACTACTTGGACAGAGGAAAGACATGCTGATTTTCTTACAAAGACCACATCCTGTCTACTCCACTGTTCTCTGGATTTAACGTCGCAAGAAAATGGAATATCGTGTTGATTAGTAGAAATGTAAAGTGGCTTAGAAGAGTAGAACCAAACCTTCTTAAGGTCAGCAGGTACAAAGTTATGGTTAAATAAGAGAAGTTAGTTCTGATGTTTGACTGCACAGCAAGTTGACTATAGTTAGTAAGATATTGTATATTTTAGAATAGCTAAAAGGGAGAATTTAAATATTCTCAATACAAAGAAATAATAAATATTTGAAGTGATGGTTATCCTAATTACCTTGATTTGATCTTTCTAAAATGTATACATGTGTGGAAACATTACGTGGTACCATGATTATAGACAATTATTATTTGTCAACTAAAAATAGAATAATCATTGAGGGTGTTAAGAGTAGAAAAAATAAAAACAGAGTAAAACTGTTAAGAAAAAGTAAAAAATACTTTTTAAAAAAGAGTTATAATAAGTGAGAAATCAAACAAGTATAGAAAATCTTGTATCCACCATACAAGCTATTCAAAGTGCAGATTAAATATGGCACATCCTTTTGTTCATATAGAGGAAAAAGAGAATTCGAGAAAGAAGAATTACGATGATTCCTTTTAATTTTATGCCTGCATTCCATTAATTTCATATAATACCTATTATAGTCCTTTAGGTTAGACAAAAGAATAGTCAGAAATGCACATCAGTTGCTCACTCTCCAAACAATTAATTAAATCATTCTGGGTAAAAAGAGTAAAGTCTCTCTGCAATGGTGAGACAGAGAAACAGAGAAAAAGATCAAGACTGAGAAAGACAACATGGAGAACAGACAGAAAAGAGGCAGACAGACACGAGAGAGAGAGAGAGACACAGATGCAGACACAGAGACGTAGATACAGAGTAAGACAGAAAAAGAGGAGAGACAGAGAAAAGAGACAGAGAGACCCAAAGATGCATAGCAGGGAGACGTACAGAGCAGTAAAGACAGAGAAGGAAAGAAAGACACAGTGTGATAAATTCCTGCAAAGGCAGAGGGAACAGGACTCTGATTATTGTGTGTTGGGAAGGCCGATGCAGGGATTTTTTCTTTTTCTGGAACTTGAGACTTCATGAAGAGATATTGCCAATATGAGTTCTAAAAAAGAGACTTAAACAGATCAGGACAGTCCGACTAAAATGAAGTGGTTATTTGATGAGGATAATTATACCATATTCTACATAAGTTCCCAAATTGGGTATAAAGATACAGTGCTTAATAACATCATATGAAGAAGATCTAATGATTTTGATGACAAGTCACTATGAATGTATCAGTTAAGATGACTTGTCTATAATAGAAACTCAAACTTTAAGAGCTTTAAGAAATATGAAATTTTATTTGTTAATATAACCAGAAGTCTAGGGGGAGTGCTTCAGATGTTAGGAGTAAGATTTAAGCTTTGTTTCCTATGATTCTCTCAGGAATGCCCTCTGCCCTGCATGGATCAGCTGCATTCTCAGGCCAGGCTTCTCATGATCATAAGAAAAGGGTTGCCAAAAAAACGTTTAGCATTCATCTTCAATCAAAATGGCAAGGACTTTAGGATTGCTATAAATAGGTTAAACCAATCAGAATTCAACCCTGGAATGAGAACATACCTCTAAAGCCATACTACTGATTCATGACAGGGAATGAGTGGATTGAAGATTGTACTATCAATCCCAATCCTCACTACAATAAAACAGTGTGACGAGACAGTGAAAAAGGGTGTGGTGACAAAGGGACCATGATTATTGAACACCTACAATATGCAGACACTTGATGTACCTTGCTTTATTTTTTACAATAACACCATGAGATGGGGCCTGTTAATATTTTAGCAATAAGGATATAAATATCCAGAGGTTAAGTAACTTATTCATAGAAAGAGAGAAGTAGGATCAGCCCATTTTACACTAGTGTGTGACCTGAGATGTTGATACCCTGCTATAATTTAATAAAAAGGCATGACCTTGATGTGACTTTGGAAAATAAAGATTTTGCTTTTATTATTTATTTATAAAGATCATCATCATCATCACATGTCCTCAGCTGTTCTTCTCCACCGGTACTGATCACATTATAGAACTTCTACCTGTGCCCCCACAGTCCTCATGACTTCTGTGGTTCACGCTTGCTATGCTGAAGAAGGCAAATTTCTCACAAAACCTCTAGTACTAGAACTTTATTTAAGGTTCTATATTTTTCAGGTTTCATGGCCAACTATTTTTGCCTTTTTAATTGAAATATAACACACATATAGCAAACTGCAGAAAGCATAAATGTACACTTCAGTGAATTACCTCACATAACATTATCAGCACCTCAAATCCCCTCCTCTCCATCACTCTCCCTCAAAGGCAACCATTAATTTGAGTGCTAAACATGTGTACACACATTCCTTATGAATGCACATCTAAGAGCATAATTGCTGGGTTATGTGTGTACACATAAGCCTTAGCAGATAATCCCAATCTGTTGCTTCAGTTTTCAAAGAGGTTATACTAATTTATGCCTCCAGTAGCAGTATGTAAAAGTCTCGATTGCTCTGTGTCTTCACCAATACTTCATATTAGCAGTCTTTTTAATGTTAACCATTCTGGTGAATGTGTAGTAGTATCTCTTTGGTTGTGTAAATTTTATTTCTCTGATTGGTAACAAGGTTACACACCTTTTCTTCTGTTATTAATCATTTTGAATATTCTCTTTTGTAAACAAACTTTTCAAATCTCCTGCCCACTTATATGTTGGGTTCTTTCCTTTTCTTACCTTTTAGAAGTTATTTACATAATTCTGTTTATGATTTCATCATCAGTTATATGAGCTAAAAATATTTTCTCTGGTTCTACAGCTTTTCGTTTTTTTCTTTGTCACAAGTTGGGTTCCCCAGAAGACACACACAGATAAAGTTTAGCAGGCTGAATATTTATTAAAGAATCCCCTATGGCTCAAATGAAAAGGAGAGGCTATAAACAGGATTGAGCAGATAGACAAGTCAATGTGTGATGCAGGAGCAACAATGGCTTCAGCTGAGCACACAGAGTTTTGAGGTTAGACTGGCTCTTCAGAGTTGTGCCATGTTGGATGAAGACTGCCAGATGTTTGCACCCCTGCATCAATTACTCATTGACTATGTGCCACTATGAAGAAATCATGAACTTGGGCAGGGCAGCTCTCTGTAGCTGAGACAACTCCGGAAGAAACTGAAAGCTGCTGGGTAGCTGCCAACAGCACTCCCAGCAGGTGAGGCAACAAGTTCTTCATTGAAGAAGAATTTGAGTGACACACTGGAGTGTCCAACATAATTTTTTATTTCTTAAATAATTTCAACTTTCATTTTAGATGCAAGGGGTACATGTGCAGGTTCGTTACATGGGTATATTGTATGATGCTGAGGTTTGAGGTACAAATGACCCTATCACCTGACTAGTGCACATAGTTTTTCAACCCTTCTTTCTCTCTCTCTCTCTCTCTCTCTCTCTCTCTCTCTCTCTCACACACACACACACTGCTCTAGTAGTTCCCAGTGTCTTTCGTTGCCATCTTTATGCCCATGAGCATCCAATGTTTACCTCCCTCTTATAAATGAGAACATATGGTATTTGGTTTCTGTTTCTGTGTTAAAAACACACATGAACCTGTATGTTCACCATAGCACTATTCACAATAACAAAGACATGGAATCAACCTAAGTGCCTATCAACAGTGGATTGGATAAAGAAAATATGGTACATATACACCATGGAATAGTATGCAACCACAAAAAAAATGAAATGTCTTTTGCAGCAACATGGATGCAGCTGGAGGCTATTAAGCAAATTAAATAACACTCTCTTAATGGTGTTTTTTTGAGGAGCAGAAACTTAATTTTAATGTGGTCCAACTTAATGTGTTTCCTATTTTAAAATTTTCCCTTATTCAAATTTATGAAGATACTCTCCCATGCTTTTTTTTTACATTCAGATATGCAATCTATTTAAAAACAGACCTTTTGTGTATAGTACAAGTCGGGGTTCATTTTGTCCACATTGATTTCTAACTCTTCTCAGCATTGATATATCAGATAAATAAATAGAATTGGTATCATAGTCAACCAGGAGGAAGCCAGTTGACTTTATAAATGCCTAAGGAAATATAGGAGTTTGAGAGAATTATGAGGGAAAATCTGGGTGACTCTTATAAATGCCTAAGGAAATATAGGAAATTACAGGGAAAAGAGAGAATTATGGGGAAAAGTATTACTTACAGCAGACTCTACTTGAGACCCATTCTCATGTGTAAATAGGAGTCTCAACAGTCTCTTGCAAATCAATTGGAGACCCTTACTTGTAGGGACTAAACTGAAAGAGATAAACAAAGTGATAGTACATTCTGGGAGCTCAATAAATGGTAGCTATTTATATTATTCTGGGGCTAGGATCAGCCCCAACATATAGCTTGTTCAGAGTATTGTATATTTTTACATTTCACTAGAACATATTATACCCCTTTTTCTACAAAAAAGAAAAACTCATCATTTTTGTTGTCTAGCTTATGTTAACCATGCCCTATAGAATCAGATGATACTTAACCAGTAGCCAGGGCAACATTCCCTACAGGATGTTACAACACCTGTAGAGGATGTTTAAAAGCATATGAACTGTTTGCTGCCATTCCAGGAACAGACAAACAGCAATTCACTGAGTCCAGCATGGAGTGCAGCCAGTATAGTCTCTACCATAGTTTCCAGCCTTTGGACCTTTAGCAAAATAAATTCTAAGCAGCTCAGTAATGCAAATAATTTATGAAGAATCCGTGCTCCAAAAACACATATGCACATGAGGAAAGAGCATTCTCAGCTCAATTGCATTTTCCTTCACTCGAGTAACATTTAATCAAGATACAGTATCTAAAGGACACAAATCATAAATGATGACACATTTGTGGTCCTGAAGATTTATAATTATTCCCCTAATTCCAATAACAAGAGTTTCTCCCTCAGTCTCACAGTTGATGTCTTGTTCAGCAGTTTAAAAACCAAAACCAAAAACAAAAAAACCTGTCTATCAGTGAGTGTGGGCTCAGCGTCAAGTAACAACAACAACAAAACAGCATCCCTGTTGGCACCATTCTCATATTTGTTATTTATCCATAAGAAGCTGGGTTGGTTAGCAAGCTCCACAGCATCATCAAGGACTCCTGCTCCTTTCAACCACCCACTCCATCATCCTCTGGGTATTGATTTGCATCCCAAGGCATTGCAGCTTCATGGTTACAAGTGGCTGCTCATCTTCCAGACAGAGTATCTTTAAACATCAGCATTCAAAGCTATTTTTATTTGATTCTATTTTTAAATTAGAGATTTAAAAAATTTTCCCCAGCTCCCCATATCCCACCCCGTCTCCAAACTAATAGACTTTCCATGCATCTCACTGTCCTGAGACACTTGCTTGCCCTTAGTTCAATCACTGGTGATGTGGAAATAATTACCCTGATTTGCTTAGATCTATTATGATTTATGATTCACCAACTAAATCAGACACATTGTCTCTCAAACACTGTTGTGGTTCTGACTTCAAGAAATGAAGGCTAATAGCTATTGAGTAGGCAACCAACTGCATCTGCCATGAACACCTGGTTAAAGTGGGGCAAGAAAAAAAGCCTAGAAGGAAAAACTCCAAATTAAAATCATGATTGTCTTTGGATGACAGGAGTTTTTGTGTGTGTTAGGGGGAGAAAAGGGTAACTTTTTCTTTTAAGTGTTATATATTTATGAGTTTTCTACAGCAACCATGTATAGCTTTTATAATTAAGGAAAACACTTTCTTAAAATGCAACAAGCCTCCATAATTTCCATAACCTACCAGAGAAAATGAAGGACAGATATCTCAGTCTCCAGCCCAGAACTTCCCTGAACACACACGGGAGGTAGAGTTGAGGTGCTTCTAGAAACCTTTCCCCACCCAGGAACTTTGGAGTCTGTGGATAACCTATGTTTAGGTTGTGGGCACATGCTCAGTCAAAGTATCTTTAGAGAATAATTCTGACTGTAATTTTCAGTAAAAACAATCAATTATCATCTGTCTGCACAGCAGAGACCCAGATGGGTTTGTTACTGGAGTGGCAATCTATTTGGATGGACAGTGCAAACTATTCAGAACTGTGTTCCAGCAGTTCCACCCCTGAAATCCTGAATTCAGCCTTAGGATAAGCTTCTGCTGAGTCAGTATAACCTGAGTCATGGGATTGGAAATGGCAGAAAAAATAGAAAGAAAGAATGACAACAGGCTTCTGCTGTCACTGTCACTATGGGTATTTTTTTCCATGCCAAATGGTGACATGGGGTCTTCTGAACAGAAAATACCTGGAAATTTCTTGCCTTAAAAAAGTAACTCTGAAACTAAATATACCCCATGGGCTCTAAGGTGAAGGACAGAACAAAAATAAACTAGCAACTATGACTAAAATACTTCATGTACTGTTATCTTGAATTTAGCAATACATCTTCATAATAGTAATAATAATTTCAGTTTATTTACTTTGCAATAAAATTCCAAACATTATGCTAAGAGCTTTATATAAATTATCCATTTAATCCTTATAGCAGCTCTACAAAGAAGGAATTATTACCCTCATTTTATCAATGAAGCAACGGTCCCAGAAAGGGTCTTTAAATTTTTCAAGGTCACAGAATTAAAAAGTGATTGAACTAAGTTTTGAAATCTTCTCTAACTCCAAATTTCATGCCCTTAACCACAGCTGTTTTCTGTACTCACCATCTCAAAAAGGTAAACACCCGATCGATCAAGAAGGCAGAGTGATCCTTGGGTGCTGAGGCCAAAGCTAATACTAAAAATGTGAAAAGACCTTTCTGAGTATATTAGTAGCAGAAAGGAAAGGAGACTTATAGGAATTCAACACCAGGACTCTCCTATATAAACAAATTTTACTTCATGTAAATGATTTTAAAATGAAACAAACATATTTCTCAAAAGACCAATGTTTGTATCATCTTAGGGCTTTGTAACATCCACAGTAGTGATTAAAATGCTGACACATACACCATAAGAATCTAATGACTTTATATTACTTGAAGATAATGGCAATGGCAAACCTCAGATGCAGTCCAACCTTTTTTTAAAGTTTATACTTAGAGTCTAGCTACTACAGGAAATAATTATGTTGCCTTTTCTGACATATTAACTGTAGCAGTGGAAGCCATAACTTTTCTAGATGACCCCAAGGAAATTTGAGAGCAAAGGCCTTAAAGGACAGCCAAGTAGAGAACAAATCACAATCCAGGAGCTACTATGATGGAGTTAGAAACAGAAGCAAGTTGACTACCATGCTGAGGTGACTCAAGACCTGGATTTGGACTCAAATTCTACTTTCCCTAAAATTATGTTCTTCATAAACATGTTTCCTGATTGCTTAAACACATATTAAGCACTTAGTGTACATGAGTTTCAGTTTTAGGCATTGTAGGTAGGGAAGATTGTCAAACTGGATTCTGCTTTTACCCCATAAATGTTTTTATTTCAGAAGTATTAAAACCTAAAAAAATGTACATTTTCAATTGCATTATTTTAATTGAGTAAGGGTGAGTATGGATTCAAAAGATTAAAAAGGGTTTTTCCACCTCC
Source organism: Plecturocebus donacophilus (assembly GCA_004027715.1). NCBI lineage: Eukaryota > Metazoa > Chordata > Mammalia > Primates > Pitheciidae > Plecturocebus > Plecturocebus donacophilus. The sequence goes on along the minus strand of PVKP010002837.1, from coordinate 103,951 downwards.
AGTCATAACCAATTAAATAGTACTGAAAATGCCTTTCTATTGTGTATAACTAGCAAACAGGGCAATACATATAAAGTGGCTCTTTTTTGACACTGGACAACAGACCATCAGTTCAGGAATGCAAACAGTCAAAGAAGGAGCAGAAATATAAGTGAGCCCTGAATTTTTATTTGAGGGTGTTACCTGAACCATGGTACAAGAAAGAGCCCATAATGGTATCACTGAGTTGAGGAGACAAAGATCAGAGTTTAGGGACATAGCTGGAATTTGCAGGGTAGAGTATTGGCAAAGATAGATTTATGTAGAGAAAAATTTCCAGAAACCTGCATGGGATTCCCCTTGAATCTATCGCTGAAAGCTAAGGTGAAAATACATACAGTAAAACTCAAAAGATCAGGCAAAGATCTACCAGGGAATCATAAGCTGAACAATTTCCACAGCTCACACTAGGATAAGAAACACTACAGTTTTGCCCAGGTTGACAGGATAAAGTTTTGGTTTTTGTTGCTGTTGTTTTTTGTTTGTTTAATCACACAGGGATTCAACAGAGATCTCCAGAAGAATGACAACTCAAAAGTAGGGCCAAACAACCTATCAAAATAAAGCTTTAACACAATGTCAAGTACAGTTATACAGAAAAAACGGTGAACTAGCAAACCCCAAGCCTTCATTTGCCCATGGAAACACTAAAGAAAACTAAAAAGCTGAATTAAAAACATTGTAGGAGCTCTGAAAGACAGTCAAAGTTCTGCAAGAACTAAGTGAACATCCAATCAAGAAAAAGTCACTTTCAAAGCAGGAGGAAATTCCATTACATGTTTACTTGCCCACTTTCTGGTACAGTGTGGTCTCAGTCTAGAGAGTGACATTCCAGTTCCCAATTCCTCTTTCAAACCAAAGGGAGTGGAGTGACTTTATCTGCAATATTCTAACTAACCTATCTTAGGGATGCCTGAAGGACTTGTCTCGGTCTCGCCTAAATCAGATCTCACACAGAAGTGACCATCACTTTTATTGACAACAGCAGAAAGATTAGAGACAGAAGATACTTGGGTCAAGAAAGTATGGGTAACACCTACAACAGACCACCAAAGGCAAAAATCGATGAAAAAAATCAATGGAGGCTCAATAAGCCTCTGGAAGAATAAACATTGAAAACCCACATCAAAAACATATCATAATCAAATTGTTGAAAACCAAAGATTAGTAATTTTAAAAGTACCCAAAGGGAAAAAGAAAAAAAAAAAGCCAGAAGACAATGGAACAATATCTGTAACACTCTGAAAGAAGAGGAAAACAACCTATCAGCCTAAAGTTTTACATTAAGTGAAAAATATACTTCAAAAAAGAAGGGAGGGGCCAAGATCTTGTTTTCTAAATGCTCTTCCCTAATAGAAAGAAGAACTCCCTAGAGATGTGGTTTGTTTCACATATGTAGCAAGGAAAACATGATTATCCTTGCATGTCCTGTGGTGCCAGAAAAGTAAGAAAGAAGGAGGGAGAAAGAAAATAAGGCACAAAGGAAGGAAGAGGTATGAAAAAAGAAAGGGAAGAGAAGGCAAAGGAAGGGGAAAAGGGAAAGGAAGGGCATAAGGGAAGGGAAGAAGAAAGCGAAGGGGGAAGGGAAGGGGAAGGAACAGAAGGGGGAAGGGGAAGGGTAAAGGGAAGATAAGGAAAGGGGGAAGGGAAGGGAAGGGAAGGAGAGGGGAAGGGAAAAGGGAAGGGAAGGGAAAAGGAAAAGGAAAGGGGGAAGGGAAGGAGGAAGGGGGAAGGGAAGGGGAAAATAAAAGGTGAAGGGGAAAGGGAAAGGGAAACAGGGAAGGGAAGGGAGAAAGAAAAGGGAAGAGGGAAGGGAAGGGGGAAAGGGAAAGAAAAGAGGAAAGGGAAGGGAAGTGGGAAGGGGAAGTAAAAAGAGAAGGAAAGGATGGATGAATTGATTAGGGTGTTGTGTTCTGAAAAAGCACTGAAATTAACCTAAAAGAGTTCTCAGTGTCCAAAGCTGGAACCAAATAAGTAATTATACTTTTGTATTTATAACCAAGAGAATAAAATATCTATGAGTTAACACTAATATAAATAATTGAGTAAATAAGGGAAACTCTTTCTCATAAAAGATTCAAATTAATAAATGTAGAAGTAGTAGAGATATCACCATTAGAAAACTGCAGCAATAATTACTGCAAGTAAGACTCACAGATGAATGCTAAATAGTGGATAAAAACTGAAAGAGAAACAAGATACTTGCATAGAATCAAGATATTGCCTCTAAAATATTAATTCAAAAGGGGAAAATAATAACTTTACACTGGAGAAACATGGCAGGTGTCATCCTAATCAGGTGATAAAGGTTAACCTCACCAGGAATAAGACATATTAACATCATGCACCCCAGATATGAGTGCAGTAAAGCTGTATATATTCATCTGTTATATTTTTGCCAAAAAGGTATAACCACAATCTAATCTTCAGAAAATACCAGATAAATCCAAATTGGGGAATATTTTACAAAATTCCTGGCCAGTAAAGTTCAAAAGTGTCATCATAAGGGATAAGAAAAGATGAAGTAAATGTCACAATTTGCAGGAGAAAATGAAGATATCACAGCTCAACGTAATGTCAAATTTGAGATTAAATCTTGGAACAGAAAATGGATGTTATGAAAAACTAAGGAAATCTGAATGAAGTTCATAGCTTAGTCAATAGTATTGTACCAATATTAACTTCTTAGTTTTAGTAATTGTATTGTGGTTATGTAAAATGTCAACACTGGAAGAAGCTGAGTGAAGGATATAGTTCACTGTACAAGTTTCTCAACTTTCTGTACACCTAAACCTTTTCAAAATATTTCTATTTTTTTCTTTTATTTTTATTTTATTCCTTAAAAATAAAGGAAGGCTGTGAAAGCATACCACATAACTGGAATTCTGACTCTACCACTTACAATTTTGCACCGTTATGAAATTTAGCTAATCTTTCTGGTCCTCTGTTGCCTTAAAATAGAATGAAGATAGCAAGAATGTTAACCTCAAACATCTGTGCAGAGGAACAAATGAAATAATAATTGAAAAATACTGACTATATGGTATTCAAACCTTAAGCTAATATTAAACATTCTTATTTTTGTCCTATGGAAATTTTGTTTTAATCTACTGTTTTCATCTATGATTTCTGAGATTGCTTTACTTAGACAGACACTCCCCACTCTAAAGCTATAAAAAGTTTGCCTATTTTTTTCCTCCTGAGACTTTTATAGTTCATTTTTCCTGTTTAAATCTTTGGTCCATGTGGAATTCATTTAAATGTAAGAAGGGAGCTTAAAGCTCACTTTTTTCTTTTTCTTGCTTTTTCTTCTCCTTCTGTTTAAAGACGGCCAGACATTTGTTGCAACATCATTTATCAAATAATCCATCTTGTTTCATGGACCAATTTTCAGGCGCCATAGCATACTAGAAATCTTTCAGCTTCTTCTGCTTGGCCCCTACACCTACACCTACACAAACAGAGTTGAGAATCAGGTGTGAGCATAGGCACAGAACCCCATGAAGGGTATCATAAATATCAACCAGTCCATAAACACACAGAGTTTCTTGAGTAAATATAAACTATTCCCTTAGAGAAAACCAGTGAATTTCCAATTATCACATCTGACAGTTCTCACCCCTCACAAAGATGCTTGCCAATCTTTTCGTAACAACTCTTCCCTTTGGCTTCTGAATCTCAAACAGGAGTTAGGCTTGGTGCAGTGGCTCACATCTTTAACCACAGCATTTTGGGAGACCAACGTGGGTGGATGGCTTGAGCCCAGGAATTTGAGATCAGCCTGGGCAACAAAGCAAGACCCCATTTATACCAACAACAAAAAAAAAAGGCTCAGTGTGGTGGCTCATGCCTGTAATCCTAGCACTTTGGGAGGCCATGGTGGGAGAACCGCTTGAGGCTGAGAATTCAAGACCAACCTGGCCAACATATCGAGATCCCATCTCTATTTAAAAAAAAAAATAGGTACAGTAACATGCACCTATTGTCCCAGCTACTTGAGAGGCTGAGGTGGGAGGATCCCATAATCCCAGGTGTTTGAGGTTCCAGTGAGCCACGATTACACCACTACACTCCAGCCTGGATGACACAGCAACACCCTGTCTCAGAAAAATAAATAAATAAGGCCAGTCACGGTGGCTCACACCTATAATCCCAGAACTTTAGGAGGCTGAGCCAGGTAGATCACATGAGGCCGAAGTTCAAGACCAGCCCGGCCAACATGGTGAAACCCTGTCTCTGCTAAAAATACAAAAATTAGCCAGGAGTGGTAATGCATGCCTGTGATCCCAGCTACTTGGGAGACTGAGACATAAGAATTGCCTGAACCCAGGAGATGGAGGTTGCAGTGAGCCGAGATCACACCTCTGCAAATCAGCCTCAGTGACAAAGCAAGCCTCAAAAAAAAAAAAAAAAAGGAAAGGAAAAGAAAAAGAAATAAATAAGACAGGAGTTAGATGCCTGTTGTTATAATTCAGTGGTGTCGATGAGACCTGAAATATACTCTCACCCTTTTCCACTACTTAACTGTTTCCTTTCTTCTTCCTTTCTTTCACTGTCTTCTATTTTATTTTTCTTAACTACATCCAAAGCAAGTCCTCTTAAAGCTTGTCTTTATTACTCTTATTTCACTTACCCTCCCTGAGCTTTCTCCTCCATTCACATTATCTGTTATTACTTACAGACTTCTTACTCCACATTCATCCTTCATGCCAGGTCTTCTGACTCAAGCCAGGTTCCTATGAGTCAGAGACTGAGATTAGGGTTCTTGTTCAAGTGATTTATTAGCAGGCAGCTTTCACTAGAAAGGAAGTGAGAAAAGCCAGATAGGAGAAAATCCTAAGCAATAACGTATTCTTTCCTAGACACTAGTGGTAGCGCCTTGAGTCAAGGTGACCAGACTCTTACATTCCCATATGAGGCAGTCATTGGTTGCTGGCTCCTTCTGGAGAGGGGTTGGAGGGAGATCTCCTGGGCAACATGGCTTCTGTCCAGCAGGTGACAATTCTCTTGAGAAAGGGCAATTGTGAGCTTTTAGCAACCAGAACTTACAGCAACTGTGGGATTGATGTACCAGAGAAAGGGATCAAGGCAGGGTAAGGTAGCTAATCCAATATTTGTACACTCAGATCTACTTGCTTCTCACATTAAGTCCACACTATCTAGGCATAACTTCTCTAGAACTCTAGTTGCTCACGAATTCTAGAAAGCTTCTGAAAGAAGAATTAGTGGTAGGAACCACTACCCCCACTGCTACAGCTGGTCTTAAGAACTGAAACTCATCATTTCCCTTCTTCACTGCCCATGTAAGATTCCCTTCCATTTCCCTGGCACTTCTGCTGGTCTAGGTGGCTTTTCCTGGTGGGATAATCCAGAGCCTCTTCCCTGAGGGCTCTGAGCCCTCTGGAGATCTGGTCTTGATCAGACCATAGTTGCTTTGCTTCCCATTATGTTAAAAGACACTCATGGGACACTTAAGTCCTAAACATATTCTTCTGTGCTCTCATTATGTAGCAGTAGTCCAACCTCTTCATGATGATCAGATTAAGTTACCCTAGCTTAATGATTTTCTAACACCAGGATCCCAAGGTGACCAAGTGGCAGCTGTGTCTTTAAATTTTGTGGGACTCTCACTCTATGTTCTGGAGAATGTGCACCTCCTCTGAAATATGGGACCTCTAAGCACACAAACTTAAAAGTCAGACTTGAAATCACAGAAATGTAAAATGTTAAAAAACACCAAATTCTCAAATAGGTTGCTGGGAATGATAGTGAGTGGAAACACTCCCACTTTCATTCCTTGATTCCTGGATCCACGTACTATAGACACGCCACCAAAAAAATGGCCTCAGATTTAAAGTGTAAAGCACATTCAAAAGGATAACACTCATCCTCAAAAGTTATGGTCCTAAGATGATGTGTGAGCTTTGTCTTCCACTTGGCACACTGGAAAGTTTTAGGTAGTGTGCCACGTGGAAGGACCAGCAGATTTTTCTGGCCATTTGTCTACTGCTATAACCCTTTGCTGTGAAACTATCTCTTGGTCCTGGACAATGTTATGTGGCATCCAATACAAGTGGATTGGATAATAATAATTCTGACATTTTGTGAGACCTCAGATAGCGGCACTGGGCTGAGGCACTGTAGGCAGGAAGGTAAATCCATCCCTAAAATGTGTGTCAATCCCAGTCCTGATGAAATGATTTTTTCCTTAAGGTAGAATGGGTTAATCAAGGTTGCCTCCAAATGACCAGTTTATATCCTTAAGGCATTATATTATATCAAATGATCAAGCATAGGTCTCTGTTGCTGGCAGGTGAGATACTCAACAGCCACAGTAGTTAAATCAGCCTTAGTGAGAAGAAGCCCATGCTGTTAGGTCTATACAGGGCTTTCTACTCTAGAACTCTATCTATTTTATTTATGTATCTATAGTGCTAATACAAGGATGGCTGAGAACAGGGTCTTGTTGACATCTTCTCTATATCATCTTGTCTCTTTGTTGTTTTGAGGTCTTCCACAGGAGATGTCTTCTGCACATATGATACAAAGGCCACTGTACTTTGCATCCACTCCTGTAAGTCACTCTGCATTTATCTTCTCCAGATTTTCTTGTCTCCAATCTTCGTATATTGCTCATTCCAGAACTCTGATAAACCAACCAAACCATTGGCTACTGCCTGTGAGTTTCTGTATAGCCTTATCTCGGACTGTTTCTCTTTATGAAGTGGATGGTCAAGTACACTACCCAAAGCTCTATCCACCGGGAGAAGGTTTCCCTTGCCACTGCTTCTTATGGTCACCCTGAGTGAGACCATAATGCAGCAGCAGTTCATTTCTGGATTGGATCACTCTACCTAGGCTTACTTCTCTATCATTTACCTAATATGGTTCGCTCTGCTGCTTAATAATTCCTTGAAACTATACTCCTTACCCATTGCCACTTCCTTAGTTCAAGCCCTCATTCTGTCATCTAGGCTAGTGAATAAGCCCCTAACATTATCCATTCCTTGATTCTTGCCCCTTCTACTTTTAACTCCAGTGAGGTTCTTCCAAAAACACAAATTTCATCATGTTACTTCTTTGTCTTAGTTCATCTTATACTGCTATAATAGAATATCTGAAACTGAGTAATTTATAATGAACAGCAATGTATTGAATCACAGTTCTGGAGGCTGGGAAGTTCAATATCAAGGTGTCAGCCTTTTGCAATGGCCTTCTTGCTGCATCATCACATGATGGAAAGTGAGAGGGTAAGAAAGGGAGACTAAGGGTGGCCAAACTCACCCTTTCCTAAGAGCACCAGTCTCACTCCTAAGGGTGGGGCCCTCATGGCCTAATCACTTCTTTAAGGTCCCACTTCTTAATACTCTTACAATGACAATTATATTTCAACATGAGTTTTGGAGGGAATAAACATTCTAACCGTAGCACTCCTCAATTAAAATAATGTCATAATTCCCCATTACCTATAAAGTCTAAAACTTGTTAGCACAACATACAAGGTCCTTCATGTTCTGTATAATATTCTCCTTTCTTATGTCAACTTTCACGATTATTCTCATGCACATGATATCACAACTACAACCAGATAGTTTGCTCTTACTCCATCAGGCCATTTCCTTTGATACATTTATGCTTTGGCATTTGTCAAGCATTTCTTTTGCCTACCTCTTTGGAAAATATCTACTCTAATTTCAAGACACAATTCAAAATATATATGCTTTGTTAAAGACTTTACTCTTTACCTATGGATACCTCTTGAGTAATGTAGCTGTTTACCTGTATGTACCTCATGTGTTGTATCATATATTTTGTATATCACCTCCCTCACTGCATGGTTAGTTTCAGGGGGCTAAGAACTATGCTATAGGTATAACTCTATCCCCTGCCTATAGCAAAAGTAATCAATTGGATGGCTCGATCATCCTCCAAAGAGATAAATTCTGGCATTGTCAGGCAATGAAACCACTGGGTCCCAGGGAAAAATTATAACAGATTCTGAAGACTTTAATAATAAATTTAGGGATCATGGAGGTCACAAAATGGTATAAAGTGGCCATAAGAAATGATGAGGGCGTGATAAGAGCAGTAACAAACTTATGGGAATATCTTCCCTACTTAAGAGTGATCTCAAAACTATCTAAAACAAATAAAAGCACACTGTATTTGTATTAGTCTGTTTTTATGCTGCTGATAAAGACACACCCAAGACTGAGCAATTTACAAAAGACAGAAGTTTAGTTAGACTTACAGTTATACGTGGTGGGGAGGCCTCACAATCATGGCAGACAGCAAGGAGGAGCAAACAAGTCACATCTTACATGGATGGCAGCTTGTCTGCAGGAAAACTCTCCCTTAAAATAACCATCAGATCTCGTGAGACTTACTATCATGAGAACAGCACAGGAAAGACCTGCCCCATGATTCAATTACCTCCCACTGGGTAAATTCAACACGTGTAAATTCAAGATGCGATTTGCTTGAGGAAATGACCAAACCATATCAGTACTGATCAATCAAACTCAGCAACAACCCTTTATGTGTCTTGAGGTCCTCAAATGTTAGAACCCTGGTCTACAATTGGCTAGGACTATTTTATCATGTCGAGTTATATGCAAGTATATGAGTTCACATACTCTGAAAATTGTTAAATCAAACCCCAGGATGAGGTCTCCAGTCAGTTTGTGTGATCTGAAATTCTTTGGCTTATATCCCACTTAGTTTATATATAAGAAACAGAGAAACATAGAAGAGCATACTCACTTTACCTGAAGAGGTTGTTAGTTTTAAGGTACAAAGAACCTCCAGCTTCATAGAATTTGGCACTATTTTTTTAGAGACAGGATCTCACTCTATTGCCCAGGCTGGAGTACAGTGGCCTGATCTTAGCTCACTATAGCTTCAAACTGCTAAGCTCAAGCAATCTTCCCTCCTCAGCTTCCTAAGTAACTAGGACTACAGGCACATAACACCACACCTGGCTTTTTTTTTTTTTTTTTTTTTTTTAAGAGTTGAGGTCTTGCTATGTTGCTCAGACTGGTCTCAAAATCTTGGCCTCAAGCAATCCTCCTGCCTTGGCCTCCCAAAGTGCTGGGATTGAGCCACTCCAACTGGCCAGGATTTGGCACATTTGCAAGACTTTGTCCAGGGCAGGAAGGAATAAATATGAAACTTGATTCAGAGAACATGAATTTAAAGCCAGAACCTGATTGCTTAAGAGATGTCTTTGACAAGATGCATAACTTTTCTGAGCCTTAATTCTCTTATCTGTAAAATGAGAATTGTAATGTCTACCTCACAAAGTTGCTGAGAAAACTGAACGAAAGCTGCAACTGCAAAAACCAGCACAGTGTCCAGCACATGGTAGGTACTAGATAAATGTTATTTAAGTCTAAATATGAAACTTATGCATTGACATCCAAAATCTAGAAAAGAGCCCACCATATGTATTTCTTTTGGGAAATAAAAATCCAGTAAATGGCATATTTTCAAAATTATTTGAGTTCCTTTGTAAATGTTTTAGAGTGAGTATTAAGCATGATCCTAGGGGAAAGTCTTGCAAAATCCATCTCTAGGGGAGAGTGTTAAAACTTAAAGCTTTCTCTGCTTCCAGCCATTCTCCAGGATATCATTATTTTCCTAGCCATTATCAGAGTAATCAGGACATTCAATTTCATTTCTGACATCCAATATTGATTGATGAGCTTGAATGGATAACTGGTATCTCACTGGCAGAAACTGCAGTTTCCCCTCAGCCTTCTCCTCTGAGAGCCAGCACAACCCTTCCTGAATTCGATGCTGAATCACTTCCAAGGTAATTTGCTTAGCAAAAGTAGTCTGCTTTCATACACTGTGCTCAGCTTAAGTTCACCTTTCTCACCTTCAAATATTAAAACTCACCCCATGGAAAATGAATCCGAGAGCCTAATCAGTATCTTTGCCTTCTGTTCTGAGATAGACTCATTCTCCTGAGTTCTCATATTTGTTCAGAAGACATTGACCCCAAGAGTAATTGGCTTCCAATGATACTTTGGTTTCTTATTTATCTTTTATAAAGAAAAAAAATGGATTCCAAAAGCAAGTTCAAGGGAACAGTCCTAACCTTTGCAACAAGAGAGTAAATTTTTTAAATAAAGGCATTTAAATCTTCACTGCAGTGAGATTAGAAAACAACAACCCATCACTGCAAGAAGGTGAAAGAAGGACATAGGTTTTCATGTTCATAAAAAAGCTGGCATTTTGTTTTTATTTCTTTGAATTCAAAATAAAACAATTAGGTTTAAGCTACAAAACAAGTCCGGGAAAGTACGAGAAATGATTTCCTGGGAAAAAATTAACTGAAAAAGACTCTATGCCTTATTTAGAAGGCTTTTGAAAACTAGCAATATTTATTAAAACACTTATTAAACATGTACTATGTGCTGGCCATTCTGATCAATGAAATGGGAAATGCAGATGACATATAAGATGAGAATCTTGCTTCTAAGAAACTTGCAATCAAGTTGGAAGTAGAAAAACCTAGGGTGCAGGAAATTTTTTAAAAAGTAAGCAACTGAGAACCAATTTGGTTTAGATTAAAAGTTTAAATGGGAGATTAGTGAGGAAAGTACTCTGTGGGCTAGCTTAGCTGAAGAAAGATTTATTGAGCTTGCCTCAGAGACCTGGACTTCAGTAGGTGAAAGAGAAGGTAGAGTTGCAGATGGAGAGAAAAACGTGCAAATATTGAGATGAGACACTGGTGAACAAATGTGTATGTCAGTAGCAGAGAAGCTATATGGATGGGGTTAGTAATAGGTACTGATAGGGAGGTATCAAATTAGAAAGAACTATAAAACTCAAGCTGATGAATCTAAACAAAGAAAACTTCAGGATCAATGCTTTGGTTATTGCATAGAGGAATGAATAAGAGCACGGAACTTTAAAATCATGGAGAGAATTTCAACAAGATATCTCTGAGTTTATAGCTATATTAGAAGGGGAGGGGAGAGACTGGAGCCAGAGAAAGTAGTAAGAAGACTGTTGGTATCATTTGGAAGTTTTTTTAAGGAGAAAAATCATAAAACTTCCATGGAGCAGTTAGAGAGGAACATGGAAAGGAAAGAGCCAAGGGTTTTTGAACTTCTAATGATTTCTAAGGATTTAAAGCTTGGAAGGAAAGAATGGTGATGACATTAATAAAAATAAGATCATTTGGAAAGAGTTAAAAGAGGAGAGGAGGGAAGTGAATAAATTCAAGAGAGATATTTAGCAAATTAAATAGACTGGACTCAATAATAGATATTGGGGTGGTGAGGGAGAGGAAGGTGTGAAGCGTAACTTTTAGTTTTCTGTCTTAAAACATTAGATGAGGAGATTCTCTAAAAGGACAAGGATTAATGGATAAATTTGAGGTGTATTTGAAACATCCAAGTGGAAATGTTGACTAAGTAATTGAAAATAAAGAAGTCAAGGAAGTACCGTGATTCTCAGTTGGGATTACTTTGTCCTCCAGAGGACAACTGACAATGTTTGGAGACCTTTTGTTAGTTTTAACTGGAGGAGGGAGCAGTTGTTACTTGTGTCTAGGAGGTAGAGGCCAGGGATGTTGCTAAACCTCCTACAATGCATCAGAGAGACCCCAATAACAAAGAATCATCTAGTTCCAAGTGCCAAGGTTGAGAAACTCTGGGGCAGGTGATGTCCATTGGAGAGATAATAGCAGGTACATGGAAATTAAAGCTGAGGGGATAAGGCTAGTCAGTGATTTTAAAAAACCTAGGTTTGAGTCTTGAGAAATTTTGAATGGCCAGATAAAGGAGGACGAGCCCAAAAAGAACTTGTAAGAAGGAGAGAACAGAGAAGTAAAAGGAAAACCAATAGATGGGGATCAATGTAACTGTGTTAACAAGAGTTTCTGAAGAAGGAAGATACCCAGCAAGAGAATGACTCTATCTGCTGGATTTAGAAATATCCAGTAGCTCATATGCTGTGAGCTTAGCAAAAGCAGTTTCTGTGGCATCTCAGTGATGAAAGCTAAATTTAAGTGAATGAAGAAAAAGAAAATGGAGATCCTCTGGGCTATGATGAGAAGATTAGAGATTAAGATAAGAGTGTACTGAAGAAAGGTTGGTTTGTTATTGATACTGCTGCTTTTAATACAGGGGGGTCATTCATAAATAAAAGGACCCAGTTTGAAGTAACAGTTTGAACATATAGAAGAGATTAGAGTTTTTTTAAGTAACAGAACACCAGTGGGTCATGAAATTAATTTATGGGTTAGAAGCAGCATTTTAAAAAATACAAAATAGAATCAGATAGAAAATAGAGACCATTATATAGAGTACAATATTGTTTCAAGAAACTATTGTTTCAGGTGTGGTTTCCATGTACACACATGGAATTTTGGTACACACATGTACATGTTTGCAATTTTGGCAACTAAATGAACATAGAAGGCAAAAGAATTATCCTCCAGGCATGCGTCTAGGTGACTTGGAGAATAATGGAGTAATAATGGAAATATGAAAACAAGGAAATGAAGAAATGGGGCACAAGGAAGAAAATTAAGAAAAATTTAAGATAACAGCAGAATATTCATGCAAAGATATACTATATATTGCTATCCAGCCTGCACAAGGCTGGGTTTGATGGTCCTCCTAGATGCTCCTATAGCTGCTGTCCTTTTATAATGAGTATATTGCAGCGGTCCATTTTCTTGTCCATCTCCTTTCTCAAACAGTGAGCACCATGAAACAAGGAAACATCTCCATTGTATCCCTATTATCTGGCACACAGTAGGTACACAGTAAATACGAATTTAGTCAGAGATTTATAGATGTAATGTTGAAATCATGGAATCTAAAAGTCAATGATGATAATCTATTTATAAAATGGTTTTAGACCCTTTCAGACACACATCATGACAAACCACAGGTCACACACTTGATTCCAGAAAGCAATTAGCATTTGAAACCTGGATATGCATCTTTTATCAGTCAGCTTTATTCGCTGCAGCTGGCTGACATAAGCAGAAAGCAAATTTATTAAAAGAATATTAGGTAATTTATAATTGCCAGGAAATTCAGACTTGGGAAACAGTCAAGAGCAAGGGAAGCTAGTGCATTAAGCTGAACCACAGCCAAAATTCTCATACCATAAAACCAGACTACTGAAAGCACTGTCACCTCTAAACTCTAGGTACCTCAGCTGCAACCATCACCAACGTACGCACTGGTCAGTAATTACAGCCACGGCAATGTTACTTCTACCTATCGTGCCTTGGAAAACTCATGTTACAAATCCTCATGTTCCTCCATCCAAGGTTTTTGCACTTCTAATCCTTGATTCAAATTCAAGGCAGCTGCATTTGATTGTTGGAGCCTAAGTTATATACAAGAGAGTTTGGGAAACACAATAGCTAAACAATTTACATTTTAAGCTTATACAGAAGGACACAGGTTAATACATTCCCAAGCAAAAGAAGATGCTGAGCTACCAAAGTAAGTAATATATATCCATTACATAATGAATGACATATAATCCCATAGGTTCCATAGTTGCTGCTAGTTGCCAGCCCCTGGTGGCACCTTGAAACTGAGTGAGACAGAAGTCTGTAGCTGTAAACATGTAAGGCAGTCCACATTGCACTGTAAAGTACTATTCTTGATCAGCTTTACTCTTGAATCATGCACAGATGCTAGATCACCCTGAAATGACAGGCAAATGTCACCCTGTAATAGAAATCACTGATCTTGAGATTTGTGTCTTCTTGCCACAAAAATGGTGCTGACATCATTTCAGCTTCTTGGTAGATGATTCTGGCCCATTATTTTAAATGGTGCCAGTTGCTTCAGTCATTACTTTGAATTTAGTGTCAAACGTGTAGTGACCCGCATAAAAATGTTCTGCCTCTCTGGCTTTCATCTGAGATGATCCTGCCCCAGGTCAGCATACCCTTCATCTCTGCCAGTTTTCAGGCAATATACTTGTAACCAGACACCTCCCCACACTCCTCTGAGCATGCCTATTTATTTCATTCCAGACAAAAGTGAATTTTTATCACATAAACACATATTCATTTACTTCTCCTAATCTATCTTTAGGAAATCTGTGTGAAGAGGACAGCATCCACTTAGAATGAGCCCATTATAGCTCACCTTTATTTTGTTCCCTGTAACTTCATCATCCCTCAACAATCCTCCATGAAAAATGAGGCATATGATAAAATATTTGAGAGGACATGAAGAGCTTCATTGAAAGAATGGTAATTCCCTCTGTTATTCAGGAAATGCCAATGTGTTTTGTATTAATAAATTCTAGACACAAAATAAATTAAGAAACATAGTAATAATTATTAATATAATTTACACAATAATTTTCTGCTGTATTAAAAAAAATAGGCTTCTCCCATATACTTAAACTTTTAATGCATTTAGATTTTTAGAAACATTAATAGCTTTTTACACATTAAAAACACATCTGATAAAAGAATCTATGCATGTATTAAGAAAAGTTTGTGTAATATTTCCATATGTATTTTTAGAAATTAAACTTCAAAAGCTGGATATGCCAAGAAATTACAGACCACATCCATTTGCTTCCTTAAAAAATGCTTTTTCTTATAAAATCATACACTTTTATCTTTACCTAAATATTACTGCATAACAGGCCTCATTCCTTTGACCATTTTTACTTGGTATCTTAGTTTTAAGGTTTATCTGTGTTGAGGTGTGTGCTTCTTGCTCCCAACTATTGCAGGATAGTCCACAGAAAGAGTCCATCGTACAAGTTCATAGCCTGAACTCCTCACTACCACAAATGTTCAATCTTCTCAGCCATGCCCCCTTATACATTTGCATGAAGATTTTTCTGGTACATTATCTTGAGAATGGGGTTATTGGTTAGAGGCCAACTTGACTTTACCAAAGATTGCCAGATGGCTTCAAACAGTGCCTCTAGCAGTTCACAATCCTAGCAGTCACGAATAAGGGTCCTGCTTCCCCACCTCTTTGCTAACACTTGATGTTATCCAATTTACACCCAGATTTACAAAAAAGTAAAGTGGTTGCTTTAATTTTTACATCTCTGATTATTCATGAGTTTAAGTCATTGCATCTATTTTTAAACATTCTGGTTTCTTTGGGTTTTTTTTTTTTTTTTTTTTTTTTTTTTTTTTTTTTTTTTTTTTTTTTTTTTTTTTTTTTTTTGCCCACTTGCTATTGTGGCTCCTGTCTTTTCTCGTGGTATAAAGCTCTTTATTTTAGATATTAATTACATTTTGATTCTAGATATCACAAATATCTCTTCCCAGTCTATTATCTCTATGTTAACGCTGTCTATAGTGCATGTCCTTGAACAGAAACTCTTAGCACTGATGTAATCAAACATACTCATTTTTGCCCATAAAGCATGTTCACATACAAGATATATTCTCATATGCATACTTTCCAGGTAAAGATTGTTAATCCATACCTTTCTCTCTCACTCAAGAAAGCTTATCAGAAGACACATAAGTGAGAATGATGTTCAAAATGTGATTTCAAATGTTGGTTCTTTAACTATCAGTAGAGAAAAACTGGCTTTCAGTCATCCTGAGATTAGCATGCCAACAGATTACCACAACTAGTTACAGAATTAGTAGTTGAAAACTACTAACCTAGCTCATGCTCTCTGAGCCTACCAGCTGTTAGCCACATCTAGCTCACCCTTTACTGATCTATAATAGAGGCGGCTATTTGCTGGTCTCATACTGTGAGGCAGACATTTCCACAAAATATTGCCTATTAGTACAAAAGTCTAAAAGATAAGCATTGTTATCCCTATTTTACAGGTGAGAAACCTGAGGCTCAGAAAGGCTATTTACCTAAATTGACACAGTACATGATAAAGCCAAGATTTATAATTAGAACTGTCATGTTCCAGAATCAAGAATCCCAGCATTCTCTCTTCTAGGCTGAATCATCTTTCAGCAAGGAAAGTGAGATAAATGAGGTGTCCCAGTCAAGGCCAGCCTTCATCAACACATGCTAAGCATCTGGTGATTTGGGAGATGCCCCCATTCACAACCCAAGATACTAGAAAATTCCCAACATTTATTTCCAGAAACTCCCTGGTAAAACAAAACTGTTACCTTGAAGAGTAATACTATCTATGATCACATTAGCACAGAATTGGTTCATCATGTAAGGCTATTTCCACTAAGGCTCTAGAGAAATGGAAGAAGTTATCAAAGAAAGGGGAAAGGGAAGAGGGAGAGAGTAGGCACTTCATCTAGAACTTGTAGCATAGCCCAGGACCACAGAGATGATACAACCTGTGCAACCGCCATGCACAGGAGGTTGAAAGAAGGAAGGAGAGGATAACCATCATTTACAGAGCACTTATGTTCCAGGTGCACCCAGCTAGAAAACTTTGTAGTAGCTTTTCTCATCTTTACCAAGACCATTATCTTCATTTTCTCTAGAAGAGGAATACCTGAGAGGCTGCAGATTTTTTTGCAGGCTCCCACTGCTAGAAAATAGCAAAGCAAGGATTTGTACCCGTGCTGTCTGATGTCCACAGCCTACCTTCTTCCACTGCAATCACCTTCACCACCATTCAATGAGGACTAACTATCACTCACTGTTCTTCCCAAGCCTGAGGCTAACCAGCTATCTGGGTCCCAGAATTCTGAAAAAGTATTTTGTTTTCTCATTGAATACAACTTGAAATTCTTGTCACTTTTTTAAAAGTCTCTAAATTGTCTAGTGTTTGGGAGCAGAGATTAATTGGAAAAGTAAATACTTGTAGAAAACTAATTGGCATTCCCTTGACAAAATATAATGGATTCAAGCATTGGCCAGTGTTAGCTTTTATCCTGGTACAAAGCATTAATGCGTTTACAATGACTACACTGCTGCTGAGTCTTAAGTCTGCAGGCCAAGGGGGTTACAATTTAGTTCTTCCTCACCTACATCTTAGGAGACCAATTTAGTAAAAAGTTAAAGAATATAGCATTCCCAAGTCTTCCAAAACATAAAAGGCTTGAGTGACTGGTACAAAGTGTGGCTTTTCTCCACCTCCTCTTTCTTAGGCCTCCCCCAATATCTGGTTCCTGCAGTTCCAGTGAGATGTGAAAATGGCCCCCAGAGCATCAGGTTGGACAGTGTCTCCAGAAAACTGTCTAGGCTGATCAGCCTATCACTACCCATACTCTGGCAGCTCCACCTCACTACTCCCCGAGGCCTTATGTGCATCAGGGCCTACCGACAGGTGCTTCTGAACTCTCATCAGAAGCTCTTTAGGGCTGGGAGCAGTGGCTCACACCTGTAATCCAAGCACTGCAGAAGGCAGAGGTGAGCAGATAGCTTGAGGTCAGGAGTTTGAGACCACCCTGGCCAACATGGCAAACCCCCATCTCTACTAAAAATACAAAAACTAGCCAGGCATGGTGGCAGGTGTCTGTAATTCCAGCTATTCAGGAAGCTGAGGCAGGAGAATCACTTGAACCTGACCTGAGGTTGCAGTGAGCCGAGATCACTCCACTGCATTCCAGCCTGGGTGACAAAGCGAGACTCTGTCTCAAAAAAAAAAAAAAAAAAAAGAAGGAAAGAAAGAAAGAAAAGAAAAATAGGGCCGTGGCCTTGGAACTCTACATTTTTTACTAATACATAATATTTGTACATGTGATATTTTGATTCATGCATACAAGATATAATAATCAAATCAAGATAGGCTATCCATCACTTCAAACATTTGTCATTTCTTTGTGTTGGGAACATTTCAGGTCTTCTCTACATTTTAATAGATTCCTCAGTGATTCTTAAGGAATAAGAACAGTTTGAGAGCCACTGGGCTAAGGATTAGGAGTGGTTAGAGACAAGACAGAGTGACCTCAAATGGGAAGAGTCTCTAACAAACGAATGCAATGGATTCTAATTATTGGAGCCAGTTATGTTCTACCAAGTCACCATGAACAATGAATGAGCAACACTAAGCCATGGCTCCTAGGTGAAATACAGGGTTAGGTTAATGCAAGCCTCTGCTCACAACATTTTCATCAACCAATAAACAAATAACATTGTTTTATGTGTGTTTCTTTTTTGAGGACACCTTATGTAACATATACAACTGATTCATTAACATTGAGCTTATGGCCCATGGTGCCACAGTGCTATGACTAATGCCTGAATGAAGCTTCTCTAACATGTGTTTTCTCTGTAAGGTGCATTGCAACCTTCTTATGCTTAGAACACTAGACAGCACTTCAAAAGTAAGCTAGGGGCCATTTTAAACAGTAAAATTAATAAAAAGAACAAAAATGCAACAAAATGTAGCAAAACCAAAAAGAGGACACTTAATAGCATGAGAGCTAAAACAAGAAGGCAGGATATCACCTTTTTCTCCCTCAGATGAGAACATTAATGTTGAGGAGTAACAAATTTTTCACAGCCCCATGCATGTCTGACAATGACTGCAGAGAGATCATGAGTATTGATTTGGGGGTTACACATAAATTTTAGGCAGTGGGCAAATTTGCAAACACAGAATTAACAAATAATGATTATATAGAAAGGATGGATTACAAAAATAGTTTTCATATGCATTATCTCATTACCTTACTTGATCACGCAATAACTCTGGAACTTAAATAGAACAGTACTATTTTGATTCCCAACATTGAAATAAGAGACTGTGGGCCTAGAAAGCTGGAACACAAATCTAGGTCTTTTAACTCTGAGTCCCTTGCTTTTTCCACCACACAGCAAAAGGAATTCAACTCTGCTAAAGCTCTTTCAGATGCTAGAACTATCCAGCCAAGTGAGGATGCCTTAGAAAAATGGGGTATAGTGGAAAGCTGGCAAAGCATGCTTACATTGGGGGAAATAGGGGAGAGCCAACACAGACCTAGCCCTAGACACAGTGGGGCTTAATCACTATTTGCACAAGCTGTACAAGCATGCTTTATTTTCATGTGTACTGAAGTCTGCTTTGAAGTATTTCAGTCAGAAGGCAAGCATTGACTGAGTCCCACTGGGTGCATTTTATTAGATAATGAGTCAGAGAAGAAAGAAGCAGCAGTTCCTGATCTGAAGAAGATTATAAGCAAGTAGGGAAAACACTGTATAAAATAATCTAGAAAACAGAGTTTGATTTGAGGGAGAAGATAGATGAAGAGGGGAGATCCAAGACACTATTTGAAAATAGAAGTAAAGAACTTGTCCTAAGGCATTGACAGTCATGAGGTTTAATACCTGCTCTGTCATTTTCTAACCACAATACCTACAGGGGTGGATTGAAACTTTTTCAGACGCAGTTTATTGATCTATATTTTGGGGCTTCAGTTCAGGTCAATGTACTTTAATTAGCAGAAGGCTGCAGTGCAAAGACCTAGAATTCAAATGCTCCAAAGTGTATCTGATATAGCTTATGCATTCCAGGAATAGTAGGAGACAAGGCACATAACAAATAGATCATTTTAATACAAAATAAATGTTAAGATATGGATGGGCACACTTAGACTACATAATCTTGCAGCAGGGGAAGGGACAAGGAAACCGCCTGGAGGAGCTGGCCCAGACTTCTAAAGGACAGTAAGAATTAGATGAGCAATAAAAGGGGAGGGCACCTCCTGCTCAAGAAGGTGCAAGAGCAAAGCCTCAGCAGTGTGACATATTGCAGTGGGTTCTGGGAACTGTGTTTGGTTTGGTATTGCTGAGTCATATGATGAGGAGAGGAGAGAGAGGATAAAAGAGCTGGAAAGGTAGAAAACAGCAAGAGCCTGTCAGCATAAGAACCCATTGAAATATTTTAAACCAGATAGTGATATGGACAGATTTGTCCTTCTTGAAAGATTCCTCAGGCATCAATGAGGAGGAAGAATCTGGGAGGAGGAAGAACACAAGAATAGATGTAGAGAGTCTAATGTCTCGTTGTGATAATCCAGGTAGATGCCTCATATTTGTTGTGGGAGCCAATGAAATAACGAACACGAAAGTAGATTGAAAGCTCTAAAGCAAACAAGCACAAACAGTACTTTTCTTATGTAAACAGTAAATGTTGAAGGGCAAAGCAAAGTGGGAAGAGAGTAACAAAAGAATGTAAGTTTTCCTAAAAGGAAGAATATGCTAGAAAACAATGAGATCATGCATGCAACATAAGATCATTTAGTTGAAAAGCTTTGAAGGTAGCAGAATTTTTGACATTTGATCTGAAAAGTCAATGGATGCTTCTGAAAGTGGTTGAGGGAGTGGCATGGTATAGACAATGGGCAGTTCTGGGCATCTGAGAGTAGAGAAAAAGTTGAAAGCTAGCAACCAGAGTCCTAAGAATCCAACTGTGACTTGTTACATTTCTACCAGGATGAAAAATGCAAAATTATTCAGAGTCCTCATCTCTAATACTGGCATCTACCACAATGAAAAGAAAAAGCTAGGCTCTTGAAAAAATAAGGGAATCTTAAAACTGGAAGGAATTCTGTAGAGGCAGTATAATGTAACGGAGAAAAGTACAAAATCCAGAGCCCAGCTATCTAGAATTAAATCCTACCACTTCTAGCTGCATGGTAGAGTTATATAAACACTGTGCTTCAACTTTCTAGTCTATAAAATGGGGATAATAATAATACCTACTTCTCAGAGCTGTTGTGGGGTTTAAATAAGTTACTAAACATGAAAAACATGAAACGTTTAGATTAGTGCCCACTGAGTGTTCAGTAAATTTTAGTATTTATGAATTCTGTCTCCCATTTTGAAAATGATAACACTATGGTCTAGAGAAGTTGACTCATCAAACTTTTAAAAATTTTTACCCAATACTCTAGAATTTTCTAGCCTCCTGCATAATAATAGCAAATTCATGGTTAATTCTATATCTAGGAGGGCTATACATGTACAGCATCAGCCTCTCTACTGGAATTAAAAAGGATCCAAGAGAGAACTGATTTTAATTGACAAGAGCTCAGGAAACCAGAGGGTCAAACATTGATGTAGTCTGGGCTTAGAAGGCAGGGCCAAATGGTCTGCTGCCTCCGTAAAGCACTCTCAAAAAGGGGGAGTGAAGAGTGGGCATTTCTCACCATCAGGAAATAGCAGAGTTGGAGAAGGCAGAGTGGCAGATGGTGAGGTGGGGAGCATTACCTTAGGAAAGGTAAACAAAAAGCCACCTATTAGCTCTGCCTTGCTCTGGATTCTAAGCTGGAGTTGCTGGCTCAATTCAAGTGTGTCCTCTTTTTCCCCTCTCCTCTTCCCCAGCACTGTTCTTGGCAACATATTTTATCTTCTAGCAGATGGCTGCAGCTGCTATGGTGGCATCTGTTGCTGCTCTTTCACCTTCCAGCTTTGGCAGGAGCAGTTGGCAAGATGAACTTGCAAGGTCTGTCAGCACCCAGTAGTATCACTATCAGTCTAACTTGCAAAAAAAAAAAAAAGTAGAGGCAGAGGAAGTGCTGGTGCTACCAGCTGCAATCCCTGGGGCCTGCTCAATAATCTGCTTCAGACTGGCTCCTCCTCTCATGGGATCAGAAGCTGGGATGAAGGAGCTTAGATGAGCTCATTTTACCCATCACCCATCTTTAGGAATGAAGACCCTTCTGACTGCCAAATAAAGAGGCCCCGCTATAAAAGCAAATGCAATAGGTATTGAAAACTGCATTGAAAACCTAGAGGAGCAATTTGAAGGAACAAAGATAACATACTAATACCTGCCTTCTCCACCCTCATTTCACAGAATGGTTTCCAGCATGGCCTAAGACAGTCCTCACAAAGCCTAGAGGTATATTCAGAGCCTTATTTACATTGATGAGTGGAGTCTGTGTGAGTCCTGGCCAGCCTGGATTTGGGGTCACAGTCTGTATTTTTCTATACCTCTGTGTTTTCCTTAACTTGGGAAAAGATGGTTGCTGTGGTTTTCTGTTTTGCACTTTCATCCCCTGTAGAAGCAAGGTTTGTGTCTTAAACCCCAGCTGATTTGGCCTGAGCTCTAGGCAGCTGTTTAGCAGTTGTCAAATCCTTCTCAGCAGCCAGTCATCCAAATCAGAGCAACCAACCAAAAGGAAGGTATATCCATTCCCTTGATACCATCAACTCTGAATAGAGGCTTTTACTGTCATGCCCCCCATCAAATGTCAGAAATATTAGACACTGAATCAAAACTGAATTGAACCTGAGTTCACTATGCCCTCTGGGAACCTGTGATTTAAATGAAACTTCTTCCCCACCACTCCATCACCTCCACTGAATTACTACAGGAGGGATCTGTGAGCCAGTAAGTTATTCTCAGCCATCACTGGAAGTTGAAGAGACTCAGCAGTTGCATGTTGGGAGTCAAGGCTGAACAAGAGGTGAGTATATTCCCAGTGACCAAACATTTGTATCAACTGACAGTTCACAGAAAAAATGTGACAAATTTTGAAGAAAATCACTTTGATGAAAATACATAAAGGAAGTAGAGGAAGGTACCATATTTGATCTAAATTATCAAACATTTATTGGGTGTCCAACTGGGCACCATTCTAGGGTTTAGATTGTGTAGTACCCAGGAAAAAAGGGGGAAAGCTAGTTGGGAAGTGGAGGGAAAGCTAACACAAATTAAACTAAACTCAAGAACAAAAGATGTAACATCACAAGGGAACTGCGAGTCAAACACCAGGTAAATAACAAGAATGAAATGCAGTCTATTTCTGACAAATAACAAGACTGAACAAGAGTACTGTGTATTTAAAGGAGCAACATGAGCACATATTGCTACCTTCTCTCTTAACAGTCTCTGTTTAAATGACAAAAAAAAAGACATATTTTAAAAGAACACAACCATAATAGTACTAGAAAACAGTATACAACGCCATGAGTAGACTAAAGTGTTAACAAATTTATACTATCTGAAAACCCCCATGATTAGATAGAGAAGCAAGCCATCACAGAGAAAACATCTGTCCAACATACCAGAGGGGAGTACAGTTCTTCTCAAGGAGCACCCTGGAGGAGCCCCAAGATCAAAGCAAGTAAGTACATGAGTCAGAGAGGCTAATAGGGAAATCATCAGGATAATTAATTTAAGAACTACATTGGAACAGCTGGGCCTCTTAGGCCCCTCCCCATTACCCTTATATACAGAGCATCTGGCAGAACAGATTTTGCCCTCAGGCTGCTGCTCTGATAAAGTTTCTGTAGAGAAAAAGTGTGTTCTCCCTATGAAGACTTCCTAGTACATATGGGTTTGAAGACTTGAGAGAGGGGAAAGGCTATTCTTTATTACTTTAAAAAACAGTTTAGAGCCTCTGCATTAACCATAGCCTGAGAAAATAATGATGAAGAGGGCAAGGAGGAAGAAGAGAGAAAAAGGAGAATAATGGATAATGCATATCAAGATCCTACTCTGTGCTGAACGCTTTCTAAGCACATTTAATACAGGCGTACCTTATTTTATTGCACTTCACTTTATTGCACTTAACAGATACTATATTTTTTTTCACAAATTGAAGGTTAGTGATACCCTGCATCAAGCAAGGCTATTGGCACCATTTTCCCAACAGCCTATGCTCACATCATGTCTCTGTATCACATTTTGGTAATTCTCACATTTTAACTTGTATTACTCTTATATCCATTACGGTAATCTGTGATCACTGGTCTTTGATGTTACTATTGAAATTCTTCTGGGGTGCCACCAACCATGCCCATGTAAGACGGTGTCTTAATCAACAAATGTGGTTTGTGTTCTGACTGCTTGCCCAGCCAGCCATTTCCCCACCTCTCTCTCTCTCTCTCTGCTGAGGCCTCCCTATTCCCTGAGACTGAACAATATTGAAATTAGATCAATGAATAACCTTAAGATGGCCTCTAAGTGTTCAAATAAAAGGAAAGGTTACAGGTTTCTCATTTTAAATCAAAAGCTAAAAATCAGTAAGCTTAAGGAGGAATGGATGTTGAAAGCCAAGACAGACCAACAGCTAGGGCTCTTGCACCAGTTAGCCAAGTTGTGAATGTGAAGGAAAAATTCTGAAGGAAATTAAAAGTGTTACTCCAGTGAACATATGAATGATAAGAAGAAAAAAAAATTTATTGCTGTTGTGGAGGAAGTTTTACTGGTTTAGAGGAAGTTTTATTGGTCTGGATAGAAGATCAATCTGGCCACAACATTCCCTTAAGTCAAAGTCTAATCCAGAGCAAGGTCTTAATTTTGTTCAGTTCTATGAAGTCTGAGAAAGGTGACAAATCTGCAGCATAAAAGTTCAAAGTTAGCAGAGGTTGCTTTATGAGGTTTAAGGAAAGAAACTATCTCCATCACATAAAAGTGCAAGATGAAGCAGAAAGTGCTTATGTAGAAGCTGGAGGAAGTTTAGCTTGTTTTGTTTTGTTTTGTTTGTTTTTGAGATAGGGTCTCACTCTGCCACCCAGGCTCTAGTGCAGTGGCGTGATCTCAGTTCACTGCAACCTCTGCCTACCAAGTTCAAGAGATTCTCATGCCTCAGCCTCCAGAGTAGCTGGGACTACACATGCATGCTACCACGCCTGGCTAATTTTTGTATTTTTTCATAGAGACGGGGTTTTACCATGTTGGCCAGGCTGATCTCAAATTCCTGACCTCAAGTGATCTCCCCGCCTCTGCCTCTCAAAATGCTGAAATTATAGGCATGAGCCACTGTGCCCAGGCTGGAACAAGTTATTCAGAAGAGCTAGCTAAGATAATTGATGAAACTGGCTATAATCAGGACATTTTCAATGTAGATGAAATAGCCTCCTATTGGAATAAGATGCTACCCAGGACTTCTATAGATAGAGGAGAAATCAATGCCTGATGGCTTCAAAGCTTCCAAGGACAGGCTAACTCTCTTATTAGGGGCTAATGTAGCTGGTAACTTTAAATTGAAGCCAATGCTCATTGACCATTTTGAAAATCCTAAGGCCCTTATGAATTGCTAAGTCTACTCTACCCATGCTCAATATATGGAACAACAAAGCCTGGATGACAACTTGTCTGTTTAAACCATGGTTTACTGAGTATTTTAAGCTCACTGTTTGTGTTAACTACTCAGAAAAAACCATTCCTTTCAAAATATTACTGCCTATTGACAATTCACCTAATCATCCAAAAGTTTTGATGGACATGTCTAAACAGATGGTTATTTCATGCCTGCTAACACAACACCCATTTTGCAGCCCATGGGTCATATAGTAATTTTGACTTTTATGTCTTATTTCAGAAATACATTTTGTAAGGCTACAGCTGTTATAGACGAGCTGATTCCTCAGATGAATCTGGGTGAAGTAAATTGAAAACCTTCTGGAAAGAATTTACCATTCTAGATACCACTAAGAACATTCATGATTCATAAGGGGAGGTCAAAATACATCATCAGGAGTTTGGAAGAAGTTGATTGCAAGCCTCGTAGATGACTAGGAGAGGTTTAAGACTTCCATGGAAGAATTAACTGTAGAAAGGGTAATAGCAAGATAACTAGAGTTAGAAGTGAAGGCTGAAGATATCACTGAACTGTTGCAATATCATCACACTTGAACAGAAAAAAATTGCTTTTTATAAATGAGGAAAGAAAATTGTTTCTTGAGATAAAATATGCCCCTAGCAAAGATTCTGTGAACATTGTCAAAATGGCAACAAAGGATTTAGAATATTACATA
Organism: Plecturocebus donacophilus; assembly: GCA_004027715.1. NCBI lineage: Eukaryota > Metazoa > Chordata > Mammalia > Primates > Pitheciidae > Plecturocebus > Plecturocebus donacophilus. The sequence continues at coordinate 78,317 of PVKP010002837.1, read as the reverse complement.
AACTTAGTTGACTGAATAGCAGTAGGGTTTGAGAAGATTGATTACAATTTAAAAAAATGTTCTACTGTTCATAAAATGGTTAACAGCATCTCAAGCTACAGAGAAATTTTTCATGAAAAGAAGAATTAACTAATGTGGCAAACTTCACAGTTACTTTAAGAAATTACTACAATCACAACAACCTTCAGCAACTACCATCCTGATCAACCAACAGCCATCAACACTGAGACAAGACTACATCAGCCAAAGATTATGACTCACTAGAAAGCTCAGATGATTGTTAACATTTTTTAGCAATAAAAAAATTTTTAATTAAGATAGGTGCATTTTTAGAAATAATGTTATTGCACACTTAATAGACTATGGTAGAGTGCAAACATAATTTTTCTATGCAGTGGGAAAATAAAAAATTTGTGTGACTCATTTTATTGCAATATTCACTTTATTGCAGTGGTCTGGCCTGAACCCACAAAATCTCTGAGATATGCCTGTGTACTAACTCATGATACTCACAACACTACGAGGCAGTTACAAAAAAAAAAGATAATTAGCCCTCTAAGATCACAAAGTTCAAAAATGAAGAAGCCAGGATACAAATGCAGGTACTCTGGCTCCAGAGCAATAATATTCATCATTCCAAGGGAATTCTCCCACCCTCTTCTAAAAATGTAGTTATGTGCAGATATGAAAACAAAAACATCTCTTATAAATATGTTGTTTTTACATTTTTTGAGGGGGAGAAACATACATGTGTAAAGTGGATAAAAATACATCACATAAAGCAAATTTCCATGTAATTACTACTGAGCAGGTTAAAACATAGAATAACACTGAAAGCCTAGAAGTTCCCCACCTTCTCTATGGCCCCTCTTAATCATTACCTCAGTCACATTCTTGCCCCCAGAGAGTAACCTGTCCCCTGACTGCTACCACACTATGGTTTAATTGTTTGATTTTTGTACATTATACACATGGAACTATAGAGTATATATTTTTGTGTCAGGCTTATTTTACTCAACATTACATTTAAAAGCTTCATGTTGTTGCATGTAGATTCAATTTATTCATGTTCATGGCTATATACATTCCATTTTATGAATATGCCACAATTTATTAAACGTTCTACTGGTAATAAACATGTGGTTGTCTGAACAATGCTAATATGAATGTTCCTTTTTAGGCTTACCTTTTATTTATTTTTAACTGATATGTAATATCTGTGCATATTTATGGGGTACATATGATATTTTGTTACATGCATAGAATGTGTAATGATCACATCAGGTGATTTAGTATATCCAACTTCTTGAGCATTTATCATGTCTATGTATGGGGTACATTTCAAAGTCCTCTATTCCAGCTATTTTGAAAAAGACAAGATATTATTGTTAACTATAGTCACCCTTCTCTGCTACAGAACATTAGAACTTATTCTCTTTATCTAACTGTATGCTTATATGTATTAATCCACCTTTCTTCATCCCCTCTCCCACACATACCCACACCCTTCCCAGACCCTAATAACTATCTATCTACTCCCTACCTCCTTGAGATTAACTTTTTTTTAGCTCCCGCATATGATTAACAAAATGTAGTATTTGTTCTTTCTTTGTCTGGTTTATATCACCTAATGTAATGACTTCCAATTCCATCCATTTGCTGCAAATGATATTATTTTAGTTTCTGTATGGCTGAATAGTATTCAGTTGTGCATATGTACCACATTTTCCTTATCTGTTCATCTGCTGATGGACACTTAGCTTGATTTCATATCTTTGCTGTTGTGAATGGTGATGCAATACAAATGGACATATGCCTTTGATATACTGATTTTCCTCTTTAGATAAAAACTCAATAGTGTGATTGCTGGATTGTATAGTAGTTCTATTTTTTTAGTTTTTTGGGAGATCTCCACACAGTTTTCCATAATGGCTATACTAATTTACATTCCCACCAACAGTGTATATGAGTTCGATTTTTTTCCACATCCTCACTACCATGTTATTTTTCAAAATCTCTTGATACTAGTCATTCTAACTGATGTAGGATGATGTTTCATTGTGGTTTTGATTTGAATTACCCTGACATTTAGTGATATTGAGCATGGTGAGAAAAATCAAAAGATGACAAATGGACAACAGGTATAAGAAAAACAGGTACATAAAAATTTTCAGACATTTTGCCAACTTCTTAAATGGGATTTGTTTTTTGCTGTTGGGTGTTTGAGTTCCTTGTATATTTAGATATTAGTCCCTCATCAGATGAATAGTTCACAAATATTTTCCTTCCACTCTACAGACTTTCCTTCATTCTGTTGTTTTCCTTTGCTTTGCAGATACTTTTTAGTGTAATATAATCCCATTTGTCTACTTTTGTTTTTGTTGTCTGTGCTTTTGAAGAGTTCGCCATAAAACTGTTGCCTACACCAACGTCCAGAAGTGTTCCCCCTATATTCTCTTCTAGTAGCCTTACAGGTTCAGGTCTTACATTTAAGTCTTAATTCATTTTATTTTTGTACACGGTGAGGAGTAGGGGTCTAGTCATTCTCCTATATATGGATTTTTCCCTGCATATGAAATCACCAGTTTTCCAACACCATTTATTGAAGAGGGTGTCCTTTCACCAATGTATGTTCTTGGTGCCTTTGTCAAAAATCAGTTGGCTGTATATATGTGGATTTATTTGTGTCCTCTATTCTGTTCCATTCTATTCTGTTTTTATATCAATTCCATGCCATTTTGGCTAGAGCTTTATAACATATTTCAACATTATAATATATTATAACATATTTTGAAGTCAGAGTATGATGCCTATAGCTTTATTTGTTTTGCTCAGGATCACTTTGATTATTTGGACACGTTTTTGGTTCCACACACATTTTAGAACTGACTTTTCTAAATCTGTGAAAAATGTTGGCATTTTCATAAGCATTATATTAAATCGATAGATGCCTTTTTGATACTAGTCATTCTTACTGACGTAGGATGATGTCTAATTGTGGTTTTGATTTGAATTATCTGATGTTTAGTGATGTTGAGCATGCAGAGAAATATCAAAAGATGACATACAAATGGACAAAAGGTATATGAAAAACAAGTATATAAAAAATTTCAGATATTTTGCCAACTTCTTAAATATTTTAATTTTAATACTGTTAATGTTTCCAATTAATAAATATAGAATACATTTTCATTTGTGTCTTCTACTTATTTCAACAATGTTTTGTGTTTTTTCTTGTAGAAATTATGTATCTCAGGTAAAATTTAATTCTAGGGATTTTATTTTGAGGCTGTAATAAATGCAATTTTTTTTTAATTTTTTTTAAGCTACTTCATTATTAGTGTATAAAACGCTACTGAACTTTGTATGTCGATGTTGCATCATGCAAACTTACTGAATCTGTTTATCAGATCTAAGAGTTTTGGTTGACTCTTAAGGTTTTTACCAAACATAAGATTATGTGATCTGCAAAGGAGGACATTTGACTTCTCTTTTCCTATTTGGTGGCCTTCTATTTAAATATTCCAGTGTCTGTCTGTTCTGGCTAGGACTTTCAGTACTATGTTGAATTGGATTGGTGAAAGTGTATATCCTTGTCTACTTACAGTTCTTAGAGAAAATCCTTACAGATTTTCACATTCAGTATAATGTTAGCTACGGGTTTGTCATATATGGCCTTTATTATGTTGAGGTATGTCTCCAATAACAAGTTTGTTTAGAATTTTATCATAAAAGGATGTTGGATTTTATCAAATGCATTTTCATGTAGTTTTTTTCCTTCATTCTATGTGATGTATCGCATTTTTTTTTCTTTATTTTTTTCATCACCCTCCCTGCCCCGCCTACATCAGGCATTTCCCCCCGTGTAATCCCTCCCCATCCTCCCCGCCCCCTCCACTCTGCCCTCCTCCCCTCCTCTCCAAGCCTCCCACCATCTAACCCTGTGAGTGTGTTTCCTTCCCTGTGACCTAGTGTTCTCATTGTTCATCACCTGCCTATGAGTGAAAACGTGGTGTTTGGTTTTCTGTTCTTGTGTCAGTTTGCTGAGAATGATAGTTTCTAGGTTCATCCATGTCTCTACAAAGGACAATGAACTCATCGTTTTTTATGACTACATAGTATTCTGCAATGTACATGTTCCACTTTTTTTTGTGCAGTCCATCATCGATGGACATTTAGGTTGGTTCCAGGTATTTGCTATCATAAACAGCACCATAATGAACATATGTGTGCATGTGTCTTTATGGTAGAATGATTTATAATTCTTTGGGTATATACAGTAACTGGATTGCTGGGTCAAATGGAATTTCTATTTCTAGATCCTTGAGGAATCACCACACTGTCTTCCACAATGGTTGAACTAATTTTCATTCTCACTAACTGTATAAAAGTGTTCCTTTTTCTCCACATCCTCTCTAGCATCTGTTGTCTCCAGATTTTTTAATGATCTTCATTCAAACTGCTGTGAGATGGTATCTCAATGTGGCTTTGATTTGCATTTCTCTAATGTCCAGTGATGATGAGCATTTTTACATATGTTTGTTGGCCGGATATTTGTCTTCTTTTGAAAAGTGTCTGTTCATATCCTTTGCCCATTTTTGAATGGGTTTGTTTTTTTCTTGTAAATCTGCTTTAGTTCTTTGTAGATTCTGGATATTAGCCCTTTGTCTGATGGTTACATTGCGAAAATTTTTTCCCATTCTGTTGGTTGCCACTTTACTCTAATGATTGTTTCTTTTGTGTGCAGAAGCTCTTTAGTTTAATTAGGTCCCATTTGTCTATTTTGGCTTTTCTTGCCATTGCTTCTGGTGTTTTAGTAATGAAGTCCTTGCCTATGCCTATGTCCTGAATGCTTTTGCCTCTGTTTTCTTCTAGGTTTTTTATGGTGTTAGTTCTTATGTTTAAATCTTTACTCCATCTGGAGTTAATTTTTGTATAAAGTGTAAGGAAGGGGTCCATTTTCCCAACACCATTTATTAAACAGGGAATCCTTTTCCCGTTGCTTGTTTTTATACAGTTTGTCAAAGATCAGATGGTTGTAGATGTGTGACTTTGCTTCCGAGGCCTCTATTCTGTTCCATTGGTCTATATCTCTGTTTTTGTATCAGTACCATGCTGTTTTGATTACTATAGCCTTGTAGTATAGTTTGAAGTCAAGTAGTGTGGTGCTTCCAGCTTTGTTCTTCTTGCTTAGGATTGTCTTGGCTATGTGGGCTCTCTTTTGGTTCTATATGAAATTTAAAGTGGTTTTTCCCACTTCTGTGAAGGTTAACGGTAGCTTGATGGGGATAGCATTGAATCTACTAATTTCTTTAGGCAGTATGGCCATTTTCACGATATTCATTCTTCCTAACCATGAGCATGGAATGTTCTTCCATCTGTTTGTGTCCTCTCTTGTTTCCTTGATAAGTAGTTTGTAGTTCTCCTTGAAGAGATCCTTTACCTCCTGTGTTAGTTGTATTCCTAGGTATTTTATTCTCTTTGTAGCAATTGTAAATAGGAATTCACTCATGATTTGGCTATTTGTCTATTATTTGTGTATAGGAATGCTTGTGATTTGTGCACATTGATTTTGTATCCTGAGACTTTGCTAAAGTTGCTTATCAGCTTAAGGAGGTTTTGGGCTAAGACTATGGGGTCTTCTAAATATACAATCATGTCATCTGTAAATAAGGACAATTTGACTTTTTTTTCTAATTGAATGCCCTTTATTTCTTTTTCTTGCCTAAATGCACTGGCTAGAACTTCCAATACTATATTGAATAGGAGTGGTGAGAGAGGGCATACTTGTCTAGTGCCAGTTTTTAAAGGAAATGCTTCTAATTTTTGCCCATTCAATATGATATTGGCTGTGGATTTGTCATAAATTGCTTTTACTGTTTTGAGATATATTCCATCAATACCTAGTTTATTGAGAGTTTTTAGCATAAAGGGCTATTGAATTTTGTTGAAGGCCTTCTCTGCATCTATTGAGATAATGATGTGGTTTTTGTCTTTGGTTCTGTTTATGTGGTGAATTATGTTTATAGATTTGCATATGTTGAACCAGCCTTGCATCCCCGGGATGAAGCCTACTTGATCATGGTGGATAAGCTTTTTGATGTGCTGTTGGATTTGGTTTGCCAATATTTTATTGAAGATTTTTGCATCAATGTTCATCATGGATATTGGCCTGTAGTTTTCTTTTTTAGTTGTGTCTCTGCCAGATTTTGGTATCAGGATGATGTTCATCTCATAGAAAGAGTTAGGGAGGATTCCCTTTTTTTGAATTGTTTGGAATAGTTTCAACAAGAGTGGTACCAACTCCTCATTGTATGTCTGGCAGAATTCAGCTGTGAACTTGTCTGGACCAGGACTTTTTTGGTTGGTAGGCTCTTAATTGCTGCCTCAACTTCAGACCTTGTTATTGGTCTATTCAGGGTTTCAACTTCTTCTTGGCTTAGTCTTGGGAGTGTGCAAGTGTCCAGGAATTTATCCATTTCTTCCAGATTTACTGGTTTATGTGCATAGAGTTGTTTGTAGTAATCTCTGATGGTAGTTTGTATTTCTGAGGAATTGATGGTGATTTCCCCTTTTTCATTTTTTATTGCATCTATTTGATTCTTCTTTCTTTTCTTTTTCATTAGTCTAGATAGTAGTCTATTTTGTTGATCTTTTCAAAAAACCAGCTCCTGGATTTATTGATTTCTTGAAGGTTTTTTGTGTCTCTATCTCCTTTATTCTGCTCTGAACTTAGTTATTTCTTGTCTTCTGCTTGCTTTTGAGTTTTTTTGATCTTGCTCCTCTAGCTTTTTCAATTTTGATGATAGAGTGTCAATTTTAGATCTTTCCTTGCTTCTCATGTGGGCATTTATTGTTATAAATTTCCCTCTAGACACTGCTTTAAATGTGTCCCATAGGATCTTGTATGTTGTGTCTTCATTCTCATTGGTTTCAAAGAACATTTTTATTTCTCCCTTAATTTCCATTGTTTACCCATTTGTCATTCAGGAGCAAGTTGTTCAGTTTCCATGTGATTGTGTGGTTTTGAGTGCTTTTCTTAATCCTTATTTCTAATTTGATTGCACTGTGGTCTGAGAGACTACTTGTTATGATTTCCACTTTTTGCATTTGCTGAGGAGTGATTTACTTCCAATTATGTGGTCAATTTTGGAGTAAGTGCAATGTGGTGCTGAGAAGAATGTGTATTCTGTGGATTTGGGGCGAATGTCCTGTAAATATCTATTAGGTCTGCTTGGTCCAAATCTGAGTTCAAGTCCTGGATATCTTCGTTGACTTTCTGTCTCATTGATCTGTCCAATATTGTCAATGGAGTGTTAAAGTCTCCCATTATCATCATGCAGGAGTCTAAATCTCTTTGTAGGTCTTTAAGAACTTGCTTTATGTATCTGGATGCTCCTGCATTGGTTGCATAAATATTTAGGATAGTTAGCTCTTCTGGTTGCATTGATCCTTTTACCATTAAGTAATGCCCTTCTTTGTCTCTTTTGATCTTTGTTGGTTTAAAGTCTGTTTTATCAGAGACTAGGATTGCTACTCCTGGGTTTTTTTGTTTAGTTTTGTTTATTTCTTTGTTTATTTTGCTCTCCATTTGCTTGGTAAATCTTTTTCCATCCCTTTGAGTCTATGTGAGTCTTTGCATGTGAGGTGGGTCTCCTGAATACAGTACACCGATGGGTCTTGAATTTTTATCCAGTTTGCCAGCCTGTGTCTTTTGATTGGGGTGTTTAGGCCATTTACATTCAATGTTAATATTGTTATGTTTGAATTTGATTCTGCCATTTTGTTACTGGCTGGTTGTTTTGCCCATTAATTAATGTGACTCCTTCATTGCATCATTATTCTTTACCATTTGGTACATTTTTGCAGTGGCTGGTACTGGTTTTTCCTTTCCCTGTTTAGTACTTCCTTCAGTAGCTCCTGTAAGGCAGGTCTTGTAGCGATGAAATCTCTCAGCCATTGCTTGTCCATAAAGGATTTTATTTCTCCTTCACTGATGAAGCTTAGTTTGGCTGGATGTAAAATTCTGGGTTGAAAGTTCTTTTCTTTAATGATGTTGAATATTGGCCCCCACTCCCTTCTAGCTTGCAGGGTTTCTGCCAAGAGATTCGCTGTGAGTCTGATGGTCTTTCACTTGTGGGTGACTCGACCTTTCTTTCTGGCTGCTGTTAGGATTTTTTCCTTCACTTCAACCCTGGTGAATCTGACAACTATGTACCTTGGGGTTGCTCTTCTTGAGGAGTATCTTTGTGGTGTTTTCTGTATTTCTTGGATTTGAATGTTGGCCTGCCTTGTTAGGTTGGGAAAATTCTCTTGGATAGTATCTTGAACAGTGTTTTCCAACTTGGATTCATTCTCCCCATCACATTCAGGTATGCTGATCAAGCATAGGTTAGGTTTTTCACATAATCCCATAGTTCTTGGAGGCTTTGTTCACTCTTTTTCACTTTTTTCTCAAATCTTGAGTTCTCATTTTATTTTATTGATTTGATCTATCTCTGGTATCCTTTCTTCTGCTTGATCGATTTGGCTGTTGAAACTTGTGTACACCTCACAAAGTTCTCGTACTGTGTTTTTCAGCTCCATCAAGTCGTTTGTGTTCTTTCCTTAGCTGGTTATTCCAGTTAGCATTTCGTCTAACCTTTTTTCAAGGTTCTTATTTTCTTTGCATTGCATTAGAATATGGCCTTTTAACTCAAAGAAGTTTGTTATTACCCACCTTCTGAAGCCTGCTTCTGTCAATTCATCAGATTCATTCTGTGTCTTTTTTTGTTCCCTTGATGGTGAGGAATTATGATCCCTGGGGGGAGAAGAGGTGTTCTGATCTTTGACGGTTTCATCCTTTTTGCGCTTTTTTCCCCTATCTTTGTGAATTTATCTACCTTTAATCTTTGAAGTTGATGATTTCAGGAGGAGTCCCTGAGTGACATTTTTTTCTGTTGAGGTTGGAGCTGTATCTCTTTTGGCCTGTAGAGGGCGTTGCTGGGCTCTCTGGGGTTCATTTAGATTGTCGGGTGAGTGGTCCTTTTCTTGAGTTTGTTTGCAGGTGAGATTGGTCCTGCCTTCCCAATGGCATCTCTCCTTTCTCAGCTGGATCTTCCTGGTTGGGGTCAAGCTGGTGTATTTGCTGCCAAGCTCTCTAGCAAGGGTTTCAGGTAGAATTCTGTGGAGGTGGGGCCTGCCAGACGTTATGGTCTGTTTCCCTGCTTTCAATTCTGCCTCCCTCTGTGGGATAATCTGTCCCACTGGCATTAGTCCAAACTCCCACCTAGGTCCTTACAACAGCTTGCCACATCTGGCGGTAGCCGCTACTCAGATTTATGTCGACTACCCACGGCACCCCACCATCTGGCAGGGCTCTTGAGCACTGTGGGTTCCAGGAGGGATGAGGTAAGCACAGGATCTGAAATGGAGCACTGAGGGAGTTAAGTCCCCTGACCATCCGAGCCAGCTGCAGGTTTCAGGCAGGGATGTGCCCCTCCCCAGGTCTTGATTTGCCCCCTGGTCGGCTCTCACCCTGCCACTCATTCCCTGGGCCTAATTTCAGTTGGTGTATTACATTTATTAATTTGTGTATGTTGAACCATCCTTGTACCCCTGAACTAAATCCCACTTGATCATCGTATATTAGCATTATTGTATTAGTCCATTCTCATGCTGTTCACAAAGACATACTTGAGATCGGGTAATTTATAAAGGAAAGAGGTTTAATATATTCACAGTTCAGCATGTCTGGGGACATCTAAGAAAACTTAGAATCATGGCAGAAGGGGAAGCAAGTATGTCCTTCTTCAAGGTGGCAGGGAGAAGTGCTAGCAAAAGATGAGGAAGCCTCTTATAAAACCATCAGATCTCATGAGAACTTACTATCATGAGAACAGCATGAGAGTAACTGTCCCCAAGATTCAATTATCTCCCACTGAGTCCCTCCCATGGCATGTAGGGATTATGAGAACTATAATTCAAGATGCAATTTGGGTAGGTACATAGCCAAACCATATCAATTATGACATATTGTTAGTTTCAGATTGCTGGTTCTTTCTTCTGGATTTTTCGTCTATGTCTGATATGCTTTGACTCTGTGTACCCATCCAAATCTCATGTAAAATTTTAACCTCCATGTGTGATGGAAGGGTGACTGGATCATAGGGTCAAACTTTCCCCTTTCTGTTCTTTGATAGAGTTCTCATGAAATCTGGGTGTTTAAAAGTGTGTAGCACTTCAACATTTGCTCTCTTCCTCCTGTTCTGGCCATGTGAACACATGCCTTGCTTTCCCTTTAACTTCCATCATGACTGTAAGTTTCCTGAGGCCCTCTGAGTCATGTGGGACTATAAGTCAATTAAACCTCTGTTCTTTATAAACTACCCAGTCTCGGGTAATTTATAGCAGTGTGAGAAAGAACTAATACAAGACACTTATTTATAGCAGTGTGAGAATGGAATAATACAGTAAATTGGTACCAGTAAAGTGGGGCATTACAATAAAGATGCTAGAAAATGTAGAAGCAACTTTGGAACTAGGTAACAGGCAGAGGTTTGAACAGTGTGAAGGGCTCAAAAGAGGACAGAAAGATAATGGAAAGTTAGGAACCTCCTAGAGACTTGTTGAATGATTTTGACTCAAATGCTGATAGTGATATGGACAATTAAGTCCAAGTTGTTATGGTCTCAGAGGGAAATGAGAAACACACTGGAATCTGAAACAAAAGTCACTCTTGCTATGATTTGTAAAGATACTAGTGGCATTGTGTCCCTGCTCTTGAAGTCTATGGAAGTTTGAACTTCAGAAAGATTATTTAAGGCATCAGATAGAAGAAATTTCTAGGAAGTATAACATTCAAGATGTGATCTGGCTGCTTCTACAAGCCTATACTCATTTGCATAAGCAAAGAGAAATTATATTTAAAAGGGAAGCAAAGCACAAAATTTTGGAAAATTTGCAGCCTGACCATGTGGTAGAAAATTCCATTTTTTTCTGGGGAAAAATTCAAGCCTGCTGCAGAAATTAGCATAAGTAAACAGGAGTTGAATGTTAATAGCCAAGACAATGGAGAAAATGTCTCCAGGGCATTTCAGAGAACTTCAAGGCAGCCCCTCCCATCACAGGCCTGAAAGCCTAGGAGAGAAAAATTGTTTCCTGGGCCAGGACCAGGGCCCCACTGCTCTGCACAACCTTGGGACCTGGTAGCCTGCATCCCAGCCACTCCAGCTCCAGCTGTGGCTAAAAGGGACCAAAGGTTAGCTCATGCTGTTGCTTCAGAGGGTGCAAGCCCCAAGCCTTGGCAGGTTCCATGTGGCACTGGGCTTTCAGGTATGCAGAAGGAAAGAGTTGGGTCTTGAAAACCTCTTGAAAGGATGTATGACAATGCCTAGTTGTCCAAGCAGAAGTCTGCTGCACAGGTAGAGCCCTTGTGGAAAACCTCTATTAGGGCGCAGAGGGGAAATGTGAGATTGGAGCCCTACCCCCCTCCAAGAGTCCCCACTGCAACACTACCTAGTGAAGCTGTGAGGAGACCACCACCATCCTTCAGATCCCAGAATGGTAGATACACCAATAGCTCACACCATGCACCTGTAAAGGCCACAGGCACTCAATGCCAACTTGTGAAAGCAGTTGCAGAGGCTGTACCCTGCAGAGCCACAGGGGTGGAGCTGCCCACATTTATGGAAGCTCACCTCTTGCATCAACATGCCCTGGATATGAGACATGAAGTCAAAGAAAATTACTTTAGAGCCTGAAGATTTAATGACTGCCCTGCTGGGTTTCTGACTTGCACGGAGCCTGTAGCCCCTTTGTGTTGGCTGATTTCTTCCTTTTGGAACTGAATCACTTACCCAATGCCTGTACCTCCATTCTATCTTGGAAATAACTAGCTTGTTTTTCATTTTATAGGCTCATAGGCAAAAAGGACTTGCATTGTCTCAAATAAGTCTTTGGACTTGGACTTTTGAATTAATATTGGAATGAGTTAAGACTTTGAAGGACTGCTGGGAAGTCAGGATGGTTTTGAAATGTGAGAAAAACATGACACTTGTGAGGGGCCAGGGGTACAACAATATGGTTTGACTGTGTCCCCAACCAAATCTCGTGTTAAATTGTAACTCCCACATGTAGAATAAGAAGTCTGATAGGAGGCAACTGAATCATGGGGGAAGACTTTCCCCTTGCTGCTCTCATGATAGAGTTTTCACAAGGTCTGGTTGTTTAAAAGTGTGTAGCAATTCAATTTGCTCTCTTTCTCCTGCTCTGACCATGTGAAGATATGCCTTGCTTTCCCTTCATCTTCTGTCATGATTGTAAGTTTCCTGAGGCCTCCCCAGTCCTACAGAACTGTGAGTCAATTAAACCTCTGTTATGTATAAATTACTCAGTTTCAGGAAGTTCTTTATAGCAGTATGAGAATGGACTAAAACAATATGCATCAGTGATATTGACCTGTAGTTTTGTTGTTGTTGTTGTGTTCTTGTCTACTTTTAAAATCAAGGTAATGTGGTCTCATAGAATGAGTTAAAAAGAATTCTTTATTTTTCAGAAGAGTTTGAGGAGACTTGGTGTCAGTTCTTTATAAGCTTGGTAGAATTCAGCAGTAAAGCCATCCAGTCCTTGACTCTTTTGGGGGTGATTTTTGCTATTAATTTAATCTTGATACACATTATTGGTCTGTTAAGGTTTTTTTATTTTTTCCTGATTTAATTGTGATATTTAGTATGTATCCAGGAATTTGTCCATTTCCTCTAGATTTTCCAGTTTGTTAGCATATAGTTGTTCATAACAGTGTCCGATAATATTTTGTATTCCCAAGACATCAGTTATAATGTCTACTTTTTGCCTTCTAATTTCATTTATTTTGGTCTTTCCTCTTCTTTCCTTAGTTAGTCTAGCTAGGGGTTTATCAGGTTTTTTTGTCTTTTCAAAAATCTAGCTGTTTATTTCATTGTTCATCTGTGTTTTGTTTTGTTTTGTTTCAATTTCTGTTTTGTTTAGTTCTGCTCTGATCTTTATTATTTCTTTCCTTCTACCTATTTGAAGTTTGGTTTGTTCTTTTTCTAGTGCCTTGAATTCATGATTTGTTCACTGGAATATTTATACTTTTTTGATGTAGGTGTTTATTGTTATAAACTTCCCTCTTAGCACTGTTTATGTTGTATCCCAGAAGTTTTGGTATGTTATATTTCCATTTTCATTGGTTTCAATAATTTTTTACATTTCCTTCTTAATTGTCCTAACCATCATTCAGAGTGTATTAGTCAGTGTTTTCTAGAGGGAGATATCTAATAGGATATATGTATATATGAGAGGGAATTTATTACGGAGAACTGACACATGCAATCACAAGGTGAAGTCCCATGATAGGCTTTCTGCAAGCTGAGAAGCAAGGATACCAGTCTAAGTCCCAAAACCTTAAAAGTAGGGAAACTGACAGTGCAGCCTTCAGTCTGTGGCCAGAGGCCTGAGAGCTCCTTGCAAATCACTGATGTAAGTTTAAGAGGCCAAAAGCTGAAGAACTTAGTGTCTAATCTTTGTGGGCAGGAAGCATCCAGCACAGGAGAAAAATGAAGAACACAAGACTCAGCAAGTCTTGTCCTTCCAACTTCTTCTGCCTGCTTTATGCTAGCCCTCATGGTAACTGATTAAATGATGCCCAGCCAGTCCACTAACTCAAATATTAATCTCCTTTGGCAACACCCTTACAGACACACACAAGAACAATACTTTGAATCCTTAAATCAATCAAGTTCACACTTGATATTAATCATCACAACTCCACCCCTTGTCAACTTGAATCCATACACATCTCCTGAAATTATGCATAATCTTAAAATAAAGCAAATAATGTCATAATTACACCTAACATAATACAGCTATCTTTCATATAACCAGAAGTGCACTAATCTTCAACCTAAATGCTATTACATAAACAACAATTAAATGTTGATATAAAGTCAATAAATCACATGTGACTTCAAGGTAGGAAGAGCCCAAAATAGCCAGTTGATAATCTTAACTTCCAGTGTAATGCAATCGGGGTCATGTCTCCTTGTGGCAGCATTTCTCCCTCTGAAACTAAGACCTCTAGGCCAGCAGAACATAATGTCATGTCATAATGTCACAGGAACAGGAAGCAACAAATTTGCTAGTGGGTCACTAGAGGTGATAGTGCCACTTAACACTTCTGGTAAAGGACATTATCTCACCTGATTCTTCAAGACACTGTGCTTATCCTTAGACCTTTACAATTTTATATAAGTCTTAGAATCAGCTTTTTAATTCTTGCCCAAAATTCTACTAAGATTTTTACTGGCATAATCATTATTATTTCTACTTCTTTTGCATTTAATTTGCTGTTTTTTTTTTTTTAACTTCTTGACATGGAGTTTTTTAGTTATTGGGGTTTCTAGCTATTGAGTTATTTTAGTTATTTATTTTCTTAGTAGTTATATTCTCTATTTTAGTAATTGTTTTAAATATTATGATATGTCAATTTATCAGTGCTTCATATTTAATATTAACTGGCATTTTTACCTTCTTCCTGGACAATGCAGTGAACTTAGAAAAATGTTCACATCCTTTCAACTTACATACCACAGTTTTTAGTACTTTAACTCTACTTATTGTAAATTACAGGATACTGTTATTACGGTACTAAACACTTTTTATTTTTATTTATCTCACTCTCACCCTTTTTGTTATCTTCAATACTGCTTGCACCTCTTCAATCTAAAATTATAAAGAATTACTTTATTATTTCCTTTAATGAGAGATTAGAAGTAAGGAATTCACATGGTTTTACTTTGCCTTGAATTTTTTTTTTACCTTCACTCTTGAAGGAAAATTTTGTTGAGTATAGATACCTTTTTTTGTTAGTAGAGGTATCTTGATCATCAGTAACTATTTTTCAGAACACTGAAAATATATTTCAATTGTCTTCTGGTTGCCTTTTTGTTCTTGGATGCCAGCTCTCAATCTGTTACTCAAGTGAAGGAAATAGCTCATTTTTCTCTGAATGTCATTAAATTTTTGCCTTTGTCTGATGTTCACTAATCTCGTTTGTGCTAGATGAACATTCTTTAATGTTTTCTCTTGATTTCATGGTGTGTCATGCGTTTGTTAGTTGATGCTGTTTATCAGTTTTGAAAAAAAAAATAGTATCTTTTAAAATATTGCTTCTTCTCCATTTTACCTCTCCTGTCTTTCTGAAATTCCAATTATGTATTAGAATGTCTAGCTGTATCTGCTATTGCTTGCCTTCTCTTCTGTGTTTTTCATGCTTTTGTCTCTCAATAAGTCATTCTGGATATTTATAGTGATATATCTTACATACTATTATCTTTTTCAGATGTATCCAATAGACTGTTAAAGCCATCCATTGAGTTCTTAATTTCAGCTTATGTATATTTCAGCTCTAGATTTTCTATTTGGTTTTCTTTTTCAAATCTGTTATTTCTTTTTATACTTTCTATATATCTGTTAGGATTTTTAGTTTTGTCTTCTATTTCTTTGAATATAGTAAGCATGTTTATTTTAGTGTTTGACCAAATGTAAACTCAAAAATCTGGAGTCACTGTATGGTTCCTTTTGCCTATGGTTTCTCCCCAGTTTTGTTCACCTTGCTTTACCTCATGCTCCTAGTTATTTTTAGTTATGTACTGCAAATCGTGTATTTTTTTAAAAAGTAGAAATAATGTCTAGAAT
Source organism: Plecturocebus donacophilus (assembly GCA_004027715.1). Taxonomy (NCBI): domain Eukaryota; kingdom Metazoa; phylum Chordata; class Mammalia; order Primates; family Pitheciidae; genus Plecturocebus; species Plecturocebus donacophilus. The sequence continues at coordinate 62,621 of PVKP010002837.1, read as the reverse complement.
ATTTTCTTTTCTCAAAGAAGATTTTTATTTGTTTCTAGCAGTTTCATGCACTGAGATGATTAAAATCTGAGCAGTAGTCTCTGAAAAGCTATTTACTTCTAGTTAGTCTATTTATCTTTATGTATAGATTTTAACCTTTCCAAATTTAAAGCCAAACAAGAGATGTTCACTAGGCTCTTATATGCTGGCAGTCTGTGCACTCCAATGTGTGAGTCTTCAGCCTCACAGGGCTTCCAAATATTATGACCAGTTTTTCAGCCCATTAGTAAGCATCTCAGGAATTAGTAGATGCCTCCGGGGGAAAAAAATAGCTTCAAATAGATTTCACATTTTCCAGTTCCTGGCACAGTAATTCCTCACTATCTTGTTAGTTTACTCCTTAGTTTAGGTAGACTTTAAGAAATTTTTTTCTATTTATCCTCAGTGGGAGATTTAGTTCAAAATGCCGACTGCATAAGAAAGGGGTTCTAAACTAGTTTTTAAGCTTTATATTTTAACTGTTAATGTTAGACTGTACTGAGGAAAGAGAAAATACAACTTAACACTTAGAATTACTATCCATAAAATTTAACTATTGTTAAGACAAAGAATTACCACAAGGTCAGGGAACATGTAAGAGGCATATGTTGGAACTCCCATGACAGGAATGTATGGTGAGAAATGATGATGTTGTGTCTAGAGAAACGGTGCTCTGAACAAGAAGGAATAAATGCTTAAGTTGGTTTATTTGGAAGATTGATTTTCAGTTTATAGTTGCTTGAAATGCAGCAGAAAAAATAAAGGATAAAAGCTTATTACTGTTACTATGAAGCACCTATTAGTGAATTATTTTCACCAGAAAAAGGCTTTAAAAACAAACATTTTAAGTAATATCTTGAGACTACAGGAGAGTACTTACAGGACTTAATTTTATAGTCATTTCCTATACCCTATAACCACCAAATTTTCCCTCCATAGGACAAATGTCAGACAATCTTTGATACAAGAGAAGCATGGTAACACACAGACACACACAATCCCATATTTCACAATATGACACACAACAAAAATAGGAGGTATCCAATTATTATGAAACAGGAAAGTATATTAATTGCAAATGTCAGAATATAAAATAAACTTACAATTTTAACAGTTTCATGTATATCACCAGCAATTTGTTAGAAGAAAATAAAAATGTCCATTTGTAACAATGAATAAAGAGGTAAAATATATGAAAATAGGCCCAATAAGAAATGTGAAAACCTATATTGCTGGGGATGTCATTTCTATATCTGGTCTTAGATTAGGGACAGAACATCTTTATTCAAGAAAATATTTTCATGAGCAACATCAGAAAAAGGAAAAACCATGAGGGTAAGGGAAGTTACCTTGATAGTTCTGCATAATAAATAGACACTTGGGGATAAAAATATCTGACAAACCATGCAGGATAGCCAACGGGTTTTGTTTTAATAACCTAGATATTTAAGATCCAATTTCATATTCCTTCAATTTTTTTAGCCAAATCTCTTGAATTTACAGATTTGTGTGAGCTTTTGAGAGCAGGTTTGTGTGAGTAAGCATATGAATTTGTGTGTGTATGTATATGTATGTGCAAATAGGAAATAGCATCAAAGTCCATATCCAGGACAATGTAAAACAGAATAGGAGTAGACAAAGTAAGATGGTAAAATCATCCCTAGATTAATCCTTTTCAGTGAGCTTTGTCATACATTCAGAGCCAGAGATGACTAAAAAAACACATGTGGTGCCAAATAAAAGTATTTTGGAGAGGGTATCAACATTTCATAAATTGTAGAACTGGCATCTGAGAGACAATATATTTAGACTTCTAAGGAAAAGGGAGATACTAGGTAAAGTCAGGGTTAAATTCATGTGAGAGGAACTCTGTCAAACTACTGACACATATACAAGAAGCTTAAATAAGTAGACAAGCCAGGTTGCTGAATAAAAAGACTACTAAGGAATGTCAATTCTTTCCAAATTAATTATCAGATTTAATGTGTTCCAATCAAATTCCCAATTGTGTTTTTAAATATTTTGATAACTGTTTCCAAAGTTCATTTGGAATAGCTTAAGAAAATAAAAAAAGAAGAGTAATAACCTCACTAGATGTTAAAACAGTATAATCAGTATAAAACTAATATGAAAATCAATGGAAAAATCAATAAAATAATGTATATAACCAGGACACAGAAACTATAATCACAAATCAGGGAGAAAAGGCAGATGCAGTTAATAAACATTGTTAAGACCATTTTTTAGCTATTTGAGAAATAATCTATTCAGTTTTCATGTCATTTTATCCAAATAAATTTAAGATGGGTCAAAAAGTTAGATGTTAAAATGAAACCATAGAAAGCAGAAAGAAATGTAGTTATTTGTCTGTTCTTTAAGTAGGGAAGACATTCTAGGTATAAAAGAAATCCAAAAAATTTTAAAATACTGGTAGATTTAACAACAGAAGAATATTAAAATCTGTATTTATTTATGTTTTATGTTTACTTAGTCACACATTTATTTATAGCAGTTCCTCCTTATCCACAAAGTTATGTTCTGAGACCCATCATGAATACTTGAAACCACGGACAGTACCAAACCCTATATATACTATGTTTTTTTCTCATATATACATACCTATGACAAAGTTTAATTTATAAATTAGGCATAGCAAAAGATTTAAAATGGCTAGTAATATTAAGTAGAACAATTACAACAATATACTGTAATAAGAGTTATATGAACATGGTCTCTCATTCTCTTTCAAAATACCTTATTGTACTTTACTTACTCTTGTGATGAAGAAGGAATGCAGTGACACAGAGTGAGATTTCATCATGTTACTCAGAATGGTGTATAATTTACAACTTATAAATTGTTTATTTCTGGAATTTTTCATTTAATGTATTTGGACTATAGTTGACCATAGGTAACTGAAACCACAGAAAGTAAAACTGTAGATAAAACAGGACTATTGTATTAATTAATTCCCTAGATCCTTACTCAGTGGCACATTTGTGACAGATATTTAGTTCACAGAAGATTTTGAAGTAAATAAGAAGTTTATATCTGTTTGGAAAGACACACAGGATACATAATTTCAAATATAAGCTATTTATGGCTAGTTGTACAGGAAGAAATTTCAAGTGAATGCATAGAAAAGAGAGACTAAGAATTTATAAGGCAGATTTACTTCTATCCTTATAAAGTTTTCCCTTATGTGTTTGGTCTTTCCTTTTGTCTGGATTTACAGTAGTCTGCCTCCAAGTAAGCTACTAAACCTAAACAATTGCACTTTATAAACTCAATACAAATATAAGTTGCTTTTATCATTTGTGCTATTATCGTAATTTTTTAAAAGTCCAGACTATTGTTTTGAAGATTTGAGCATTTGTGATCCAAATGTCTGTAGGGTAGATAAATTTACTTGAAAGCTAACCAATAAACAATATATAAGTGTTTACATTAAATATAACCAAGTGGTGATATCTCTAAAACCCATATAATTTGTTAAGAAAATATTAATATTGCCCCATCTTCCCCTTACCTCCCAATAGAAAAAGGTTAAAAGGCATAAACATACAAGTCACAAAATGCCAATAAATATTTAAAAGTCATTTAACACCAGCATTCCTGAGAGGACCCACAGACCCTTTAAAGGAAGTAGACTGCTCCTGCAGGACCTAGGAGACACCCCAAATACTGAGTGCCCCAACAGGGGAAGTGGGAAAGGAAGTTCCTCCACTTCTGAACACACCTCCCAACTAGAGAAACTGAAGTTCTGATTGCAGGAAAAGTTTCTGACCTTAACTAGAGCTGAATCAATTTAGAGAATCAAGCAAAATAAAAGGGTAGAGGAAGCAACAGAAAGGCCCTGAGAGCTCACTGGGTCCCCTAGCAGGCCATTCCTGCCTGGCACCACAGGGATCCATCAGAAAGGTGGCCAGAAGAGTGGGAGAGAAGACACCACAGAAAGAAGGAAATCTCCAGCTGAACTTTGCAACAATTTGAATGGGGTGAGAAGCCTCCTGGCCCGAACTCAGGAGAGGGCACAAATCTTGTGCAAACTCCACAGGCAGGAGAAGAATCAAGCCCTTTTCTTTCCCAGCTTACAGGCAGGGAGCCTGAAGCAAGTTTATCCAGCCCAGCTAGCCCACTGCCTGGAAACAGACTCAGGACCGTTCAACAGGGCACAGTGGGAATGAGACCAGCCCTACAGTTTGTGTGGGAGCTGGGTAAGGCCTGTAACTGCTAGATTTCTCTCACTTTCCTGACAACCTGCATGACTTTGTGGAGGCAGCCAAAATTCTCCTAGGTACACAACTCCAATGACCTGGGAACCTCACCCTCAATCCCCACAGCTGCCACAGGAAGCAATGCCCAAGGAGAGTCTGAAATCAGACATGCTGAGCCCTGCCCCCACATATGGTCCTTTTCTCCTACATTGGTAGCTGAAAACAAAGGGCATATAATCTTGGGAGTTCTACGGCCCTACCCACCACCAGTTTCCATACTACCGCAGCTGATGCTCTCTGGAAAGCGCCTCGCAGCAGAAGGCCAACCAGCACAAAAACAGAGCATTAAACTACCAAGGCTAAGAACCCACATGGAGTCCAATGCACCCCTCTGTCACCTCCACCAAAAAAGGCACTGGTATGCATGGCTGAGAGACCCACAGATGGTTCATATCATGGGACTCTGTGCAGACAACCCCCAGTACCAACTCAGAGCTGAGTAGACTTACTGGGTAGCTTGACCGAGAAGAGAGATGGCAATCACTGCAGTTCAGCTCATAGAAAGGCACATCAATAAAAAAAAAAAAGAGTACTACACAAAGGAAACACCCTGTGGGAAAAAAGAATCTGAACAACAGCCTTCAGCCTTAGACCTTCCCCCTGACAGAGGAACCCAAATGATAAGAAAATGGAAAACCAACTCTGGTAACATGAAAAAACAAGGCTCTCTAACAGCTCCCCAAAATAACAGTAGTTCACCAGCAACAGATTGAAACCAAGAAGAAATTCCTGATTTACCTGAAAAATAATTAAGGAGGTTAGTTACTAAGCTAATCAGGGAGCCACCAGATAAAGGTGAAACCCAATGCAAGGAAATCCAAAAAATGATGCAATAAGCAAAGGGAGAAATATTCAAGGAAATAGATAGCATAAAGAAAAAACAATCAAAATGTCAGGAAACATTGAGCATACTTACAGAAATGCAAAGTACTCTGGAAAGTCTCAGCAATGGAATTAACAAGTAGAAGAAAGAAACTCGGAGCTCAAAGACAAGGTCTTAGAATTAAAACAATCTAATAAAGACAAAGAAAAAAGAATAAGAAAATATGAACAAAGACTCCAAGAAGTCTGGGATTATGTTAAACAACCAAACTTAAGAATAATCAGTGTTCTTTAGGAAGAAGAGAAATCTAACAAAATCTAAAAAATTATATTTGGGAAATAATCCAGAAAACTTCCTCAGCTTTGCTATAGACCTATATATCCAAATAGAAAAAGTACAAAGAACACCTGGGAAATTCATCACACACAAAAAAGTCACCTAACCACATTGTTATCAGGTTATCCAAAGTTCAGACAAAGGAAAGAATCTTAAGAGCTGTGAGACAGAAACACCATGTAACCTATAAAGGAAAACCTATCGGATTAACAGCAGATTTATCAGCAGAAAACCTACAAGCAGGAAGGGATTGGGGCCCTATCTTCAGCTTCCTCAAACAAAACAATTATCAGCCAAGAATTTTGTATCCAGTGAAACTAAGCATCATATATGAAGAAAAGATATATTTGTTTGTCTTTTTCAGACAAACAAATGTTGAGAAAATACACCATTACCAAGCTACCACTACAAGAAGTACTAAAATGAGGTCTCAATCTTTAAACAAATCCTGGAAACACATCAGAAACTGTTTAAAGCATAAAATCACACAGGACTTAAGAAACAAAATTACAAGTTAAAAAGCAAAAAAAAAAAAAGTACACAGGAAACAAATAGCATGATGAATGCAACTGTACCTGACATCTCAATACTACCATTGAGATGTGCTTGTGAGTTCATGTAAATGGCCTAAATGCTCCACTTAAAAGATACAGAACCATCATTCTCAGCAAACTAACAAAAGAACAGAAAACCAAACACTGCATGTTATCACTCATAGGCAGCTGTTGAACAATTAGAACACGTGGACACAGGGAGAGAAGCATCACACACTGCAGAAGTTGGGGGGAGTTGGAGGAGGGACAATGAGGGGTGGGGAGGGTAGGGAGGGATAACAAGGGGAGAAATACTAGATGTGGGTGATGGGGGGATGAAGGCAGCAAACCACCTTGCCATGTGTGTACCTATCCAACAATATTGAATGATCTGCACATGTACCCCAGAACCTAAAGTTCAATTAAAAAAAAAAAAAAGATACAGAACCACAGAATGGATAAGAACTCACCAATCAACTATCTGCTGCCTTCAGGAGACTCACCTAACACATAAAGACTCAAATAAAGTAAAGGGATATGAAAAACCATTTCATGAAAATGGACATCAAAAGCGAGCAGGGGTAGCTATTCTTCTATCAGACAAAACAAACTTTAAAGCAACATCAGTTAAAAGAGACCAAGAGGGACATTATATAATCATTAAAGGCCTTGTCCAACAAGAAATTATCACAACCCTAAACATATATGCAACGAACATGGGAGCTCCCAAATTTATAAAACAATTACTAATAGACCTAAGAAATGAGATAGCAACACAATAATAGTTGGGACTTCAATACTCCACTGACAGCAATGGGCAAGAAAGTCAATGTTAGATGTAGTGAACCCCAGATTTCTCTTCAAACAATATGTCATTATGTTCAGCTCTCTTATTAATTCTCCATTTTAAAATTTAACTTCTTTGTAGTTTTAGCAAACAACCTTTTCCACCAGTTCTAATCAGTAGTTCACATCTCTTCCCCCAGTCCCCTACTTCATCCTGACTCATGCCGGTCACCTGCTCCGGTCATCTGCTCCAGTCATTTACTTTGACCCCTGGCTATCTGCTCTGACCTGCCCTACCCATCCTTCTCACCAAACTACCCATCCTGCCACTCCAGCTTGTAGCTTGGCTCCCTTTAAAATAGCCAATTGGAACTAGACTAGTCTGTGCAGTCTGACCCTAACCAATAGTTGAATGACACAGCACTAGGGGATACCTCCATCAGGCAAAAGTACCCCTTCTCCTCCCTTGTCCAGGTGTGTGCTCACCATCGTTTCACCTGTAAGTTGCACCCTTCTATAGAAGTAAATTGCCTTGCTGAGGAAATTTATATTTGAGTGCTACTTATTTTGTGGCACCAAAAATTTTACTTATAACAATCTTGGTGGCCCATAAAGGGACCCTATTCCCCTCGGGGAGTGGTCTCTGGCTGTCTCTCGTGAGGAGAAACACTCCTGCTGCCTCACTGTGGTGGCCTCATGAGTGAGAAGTCAGGACAAACCCAGTGCAAAGAATAAGCCCATACTCTCAGCAACACAGAAAAAAAAAAAAATACTTGCCCAAAGGGACAGAGGCCACCGACAGCCCATAGCCTTCCTGTGGAAAATCCTTAACCCAGTGGCCCACAGATGGCCCAAATGCATTCAATCTGTGGCTTCAACTACTTTGCTAATGAATATAAATACATACATACATACATACATACATACATACATACTACATACTACATACATACATACCTTACAGGAAACCTCATTGTGAGCATACCTCACCTGGTCAGAACTAAGTCAAAAAAAAAAATAAGAAAAGTAAAATGGTAGCTTGCTGACTCAAAAATCTTAATGTATAAGGCTATTCTGTTAGAAAAATAGTAACAGTAACTATAATTTAACATTAATCACTAATAATTTCCTTAACCCAGCAGGTTTAAATGGTTCCTTTTGGGTGATTAAGGCAAAAGACACAATGGATATTCAGTAATTAATAGGGAAATGCTTGCAGAAATAGAGTTAGGAAACCTATATATGGTCAATTCTTGTCCTAAAATAAATTTACCAGCTGTTTAAAGAAAAAGATGTTTACAAGTCAGAAAGTCCAAGACTGTCTGTGAAAGTCATGAAAACTGTTACAAAAGGAGATTTACACAAGAAATGTTGTAAAATTTAAAAGTAATTAGGCCTTCTGAATGTAAAACTATTGAAGAAACAGTTTATGTGCAAGGTGTGTAAGGAAAGTAAAATATACTATTGGTAAAAGGATTATAAGGAGGCATGAGAATGGGAATTTCTACCTATATAAAAAAATTAAAACAAAATATATTTTGCTTTGAAGGTTTAAGCAAGATTTAGAATGTTAATTATAAAGGAAATTTTGTGTATAAACATTCTAAGAACTTTTAGGCTGACCGACTGCACCATGGACTACGCCATGATAACCTCTGTGACCTACACATACACTGCAGATGAGTTCTTGGAACTAGAAAGTCTGAAGTAACTGGAAAACCATGAAAAGGAGAATGACCAACACCTGTGGCACCTAATTAACTTTTAGACATTCTTCTATTGTTCCTTATTCCTGCCTCAACTGATAAGGCAACTGGACTTAGTAACTGATCTTGCACAACTGATAGGTCAACCTCATGACTCCAGATCCTATGAGCTCCTCCCAACTTGCAAAAACTGCCCTGAAATGTAACTTGTGTAACTTTCCATTGCCTACCCCAAACCTATGAAACCAACTCCTATCTGACCATACTCTGCTGACTCTCTTTTCGGACTCAGCCCACCTGCACCCAGGTGAATCAACAGCCATGTTGCTCAAACAAAGCCTATTTAGGGGATCTCTTCATTCAGAGCGTGCTTAACATTTGGTGCTGAAACCTGGAGCAAATGTACTCCTTTGGGGAGACCAGCCCCTTGTCCCCACTCTCCCTCTGTGAAGAGACCCACTTGCAATCTCAGTGTATTAGAGTAGCCCAACGACCCTCTAGCCACCTTCATATCAGGTAAGCAGTCTCTCCTTCCTTCTCTCTCTTTTCCTCTAAAGAAAAGGAGACAAGTCTGTCCCTCTTTCTCTCTCTTTTCCTCTAAATCTTTCTCCTAGGTAGAGAAAAGGAATCAAGTCTCTCCCTCTTTCTCTCTTTTCCTTTAGAGAAAAGGAGACAAGCCTCTCCTCTCTTTCTCTTCCTTTAGAGAAAAAGAAGACAAGTCTCTCCCTCTTGCTCTTTTTCTTTAGAGAAAAGGAGACAAGTCTCCCTCTCTCTCTTTTCCTTTAAATCCCAAGGAGACAAGTCTCAAAGATAAGTCTACCTCTCTAAGTAGAGGCAAAGGAGACACTCTTTATCCATGTGCTCAAAAACTCCAATGTTGGTCATGGACTTAACTAGGGAAGACGGTCTTCTCTTGGTGTCTGGTCAATCATGGGGACACCTGCCTTGATCACTCACCATGTTACAGCCCAAGATACAATCAGGGACACCTACTGAAACTCTGGTAGCTGCTCACGCCTTCTCATCTCTACTCCTTTCCTTAAAATGTATCTCCTTCACTATGTACAGTATTCCACCCTCTATTCCTCTGTCTTCACCTCTGTACTGTGTCCTCTAAAACCTAAAACCTCTTTAACTGTCACTTGATCTGAAACCTAAATATCTCATTTTTTTTCTGTAACACAGCCTAGCCTCAATAAAAATTAGACAATGGTTCCAAATGGCCAGAAAGTAGCATTTTCAATTTTTCTATTCTGCAAAACCTAAACAATTTTTGACAACAAATAAGCAAATGGACTAAAGTGCCCAATGTCCAGGCATTTTTTTACACTCCAATCCCTCTCTAATCCCTGATCTTAATGTAACTCATCCCAAATTTTCCTTTTCTCCCTTCCATCCACCCCTCCTGCCTCTGCTGGCAACCCAGAATCTTCCTTACCATCAACCCTTCTGACCTCTCTCCTCCCTACCTGTCCTAAACAGACCCTAATCCAAACCCTAACCCCACCTCCAAAGCATCCCTCCTCTTCTTCTGCCCACAACCCACCTCCTTATTTCCCCCCATCATCTCCCCATCTCATACCCAGTCTGGCTTACAGTATAGTCCCACAGGTAACTCCTCTACCCCTGCCCAACAATTCCCCCTTCAGGAAGTGGCTGGAGCCAAAGGCATAGTTAGTGTGCATGTTTCTTTCTCTTTATCTGACCTTTTCCAAATGGACCAATGGTTAGGCTCCTTTTCATCAGATCCTACTAAACATATCCAATACTTAACCCAATCCTGTCATTTCACCTTGAGTGACTTAAATGTCATCCTTAATTCTACTCTTACCCTTGAAGAATGCTTAATACGCATTTTATCACCCAATCAGCCTCTGACATTACAAAAAACTACAGAAATCAAAATTTGGCCCACAAACCCCACAACAGGAATTAATCAACCTCACCTTCAAGGTGTTCAATAATAAGGAAAAAGCTGCCCAAAGGCAGCATATCTCAGAACTACAGACGCTTGCCTCTGCTGTAAGACAAACCCCAGCCACACTACCGGCTCACAAAGACTTCAAAGCACCCAGACTACAGCATCCAGCCCCACCCCCAACCCTGCTTCAAGTGTCGGAAACCTGGCTACTGGGCCAAGGAATGCCTGCAGGCTGGAATTCCTTCTAAGCTCTGCCCTATCTGTGCAGTCACCCACTGGAAGACTGAATGACTGACTCATGTCACTGCTTCTTGGCTTGGCAGCTGAACACTAATGCTGCCTTATCAACTAGGAGGCCCCCTGGACCATCATAGATATTGAGCTTCAGGTAATTCATGATGGAGGGTAAGTCCATTCCCTTCTTAATCAATACAGGGGCCACCCACTCCATGCTGCCTTCTTTATAAGGACATGTGTTCTTGGCCTCCATAACTGTTGTGGGGATTGATAGCAAGGCTTCCAGGCCTCTCAAAACTCCCCAAGTCTGGTGTCAATTAGGCTAGCACTCCTTTCCACACCCTTTGCTAATCATCTCCAATCATCCAATTCCCTGTTAGGCCAAGATATCCTAATAAATATGCCTCTTTAACTATTCCTGGGCTACAGACACACCTCATTGCTGCCCTCTTCCCTGAATGTGTACCTCCCTCAATAGCTCCCCTTATGTCACCTACCTTAACCCTAGGGTGTGGGACACCACCTCCCCATTCCTTGCTACAAATCACTCACCCCTCATCATGTCCTTAAAACCTAACCACCGTATTCCACCCAGTGCCAGTACCCTATCCCAGCACAAGCCTTAAAGGGCCTAATGCCTATTACTACTCATTTACTACAACATGGCCTTTTAGTTCCCACTAACTCTCCCTACAACACCCCCATCCTACCCATCCAAATCCAGACAAGTTCTACAGGCTAGTCCAAGACCTTCACCTTATTAATCAGATAGTGCTCCCCTCCATCCTGTAGTGCCTCCATACCCCCTACCACAACCCTTTATTCCACCCTGAACCTCAAAAATGCCTTACTATCCCTTTATACCCCTTTCCCCAACTCCTTTTTGCCTTTACTTGGATTGACCCTGACACCCAAAGGTCCCAGCAGTTAATCTGGACTGTTCTTGCCCAAGGTTTCTGAGATAGCCCTCATTACTTTAACCAAGCTCTTACCTGCAACTTATTCCCCTGCTCACCCTTCCACTTCCTACCTCATATAATGTATCAGCAATCTCCTCCTTTGCATCCCCTCTTATAAACCCTCTCAAGAGAACACCCTCCTACTTCTTCAACCTCTAGATTCTAAGGGATATCAAGTATCTCCTTCTAAAATCCACATTTCCACCCCTTCCATTACCTATCTCAACATAATCCTCCATCAGCACACATGCACTCTTCCGGCTGATTGTTTCTGGTTCATCTCCCAAACCTCAATCCCCTCCACTAAACAAGCTTCTCTCCTTCCTAGGCATTGTAGGATACTTTTGCCTCTAGGTACCAGATTTTGCCCTCCTAACCAAACCACTTTGTAAACTGACAAGAGGAAATTTAGCTAATCCCATAAACCCCAAATCCTTCCCTTATTCTTCCTTTCATTCTCTACAAAAGGCCTTAGAAATGGCCTCTACACTAGCATTCCTCAACTCCCTTCACATGACAGAAGTAAAAGACTCCACAGTTGGAGTTGTTATACAAGAGCCAGGCCCACAACCAGTTGCCTACTGTCTAAACAACTCAACCTCACAGTCCTAGGCTGGCCTTCATGCTTACATGCCATAGCCACCATGGCTGTAATACTCCTCGGATCTCTTAAAATTACAGGCTATGCTCCACGTACTCTATATAGCTCTCACAACCTTCCAAGTTTAGTTTTGTCTTCACACCTCATACACTTACTTTCAGCCCCTTGCCTTCTTCAGCTTTATGCACTCTTTACTAAACCCTCACGGTAACCATTGCTCTCGGTCCTGACTTCAACCCAGACTCTTACTTAATACCTAACACAAACCCTGAACCTCATGACTGTATCTCCCTAATCCATAAAGCATCCTCCCCATTTCCCCATATTTCTCTTTCTCCTATTCCAGACCCAGATCCACACATGGTTTATTGATGGCAGTTCTTCAAAGCCCAGTCAGTTGGTACCAGCCAAAGCTGATTATGCTGTTGTATCTCACTCATCTATATTGAGGCTGCCACACTCCTCCCCTCCACCACTTCTCTGCAAGCTAAACTAATTGCCTAATCCATGCTCTTACTCTTGCCAAAGGACTACATGGTAATATCTATACTGACTCTAAATATGCCTTCCACATCCTACATCACTATGGTGCCATATGGGCAGAAAGAGGTTTTCTCACCATACAGGGGTCCTCTATTATCAATGCCCCCTTAATAAAGACCCTCCTTAATGCCACTCTCCTCCCAGCCAAGGCTGGATTTATCCACTGCAGAGGACACCAAAAACCATCAGATTCTATTGCTCAAGGAAATACGTTAGGTGGCAAAACAGCCAAGGAAGCAGCAGACATCCCAGTATCTCCCACACAAGGCCAGTATTTTTTCTTCTCATCTATCTTCCCTACTGATTCTTCCTCTGAAAACTCGCTTCAGCTGAGAACTACTAGTCACTTCCTACATAAAGTAGAGTTCTTACTCTGTGGTGAGTTTCTCCTTCCTGCTTCACAAGCTCACTCTATCCCCTCATCCTTTCATAACCATTGCCACATAGAACACAAGCCCTTGCCTCATCTTTTAGAATCCCTTATTTTCTTTTCCATCATGGAAGTCCATTCTCAAAACAATCACATCTCAGTTTTCTATCTGTCACTCTGCTACTCCTCATGGCTTTCTCGGATCTCCTCCTTTTCCTACACATGAGGCCCGCAGATTTTCCCCTAAACAAGATTGGCAAATAAACTTGAAGTTTTGCCTAGGCAGGCATTTACCCTGTCTCTCACTCTACCTTTTGCTTCCCTCTTCTTGCTCCTCAGACTCCTTTCCAGACCCCTCTTCCTGTCTGCTCATACCCAATCTTGTTGATGAAACTGAGTGTTTACTTATAGATACTACATACCTCCTCATACACCATAAAAACAAAAGTGATCCCTCTGCAAATTACCCTATCAAACCCCGCTACAACCTTTTAACAGCTACAGCCCTTGTTGGTTCCCTTGGCATTTGGGTCCAAAGCTCCAGCCCCCTCAGAATACTTTCTTACCTTTTCAGTTTACACTTCCATTTCTGTCTAAGCCAAGGCCTTTTTTCCTCTGTGGTTCTTCTCCTTACATCTGCCTTCCTACTAACTGGACAGGCACTTGTACCCTAGTTTTCCTTACTCCCAAAATTCAGCTTTGCCATGGAATCCAAAGCCTCCCTGTTCCCCTTGTGGTCCTGACATAACAGAAGTGGGTCATTTCATTCATCCCCTTACTTGTAGGGTTAGGAATTACAACTGCACTTGGCACAGGCATAGCAGGACTTACCACTTCAACTGTCACCTTCAGTAGCTTCTGTAATAATTTCTCTACCAGCATTGCAGAATTAACTCAACCACTATACCTTTTCAAGCTCAAGTAAGTTCCAAAACCACAGAGGTCTTGATTTACTTACTGCTGAAAAAGGAGATCTTTGCCTATTTCTAAATGAAGAATGTTGTTTTTATGTAAACCAGTCTGGCCTAGTATATGATGCCATCAGAAGATTAAAAGAAGCCAAAAGTTCAATAATCAGGCAAATAGTTAATTCCGGACCTAGCTGGACTGCCTGGACACTCTAACTGGGTGTCATGTCTTCTTCCAAACTTTAGTCCTCTGATACCTATCTTTCTCCTTCTCTTATTTGGAATCTGTGTTTTCCAATTGATTTCTCAATTCCTACAAAATTGTACACAAGCTATAAACAATTAGTCGATATGACAAATGCTCCTTCTAACAACCCCACAGTATCACCCCTTGCCCCAAGATCTCCCAGCAGTCTAAATTCTTTCTCATTTTTTGGTTTCTGAACCACCCCCAATACTGCTGCAAAAAGCCCTGAGAAACATCACCCCATTGCCCCTCTGTGCTTGCCTTCCTAATATTCCACTGTGCTCCACTCTTTTTATATTACTAATATAAAAAGACAGGAATATAAGGTCTTTTAGGCTGACTGCACCAGGGACTATGCCATGATAACCTCTGTGATGTTGCATGTACACTCCAGACGAGTTCCTCAACTAGAAAGTCTGAAGTAACTGGAAAACCACAAAAAGGAGAAGAATTACCAACACTTGCAGTGCCTAATTAACTTTGAGACACTTTTCTATTGTTCCTTATTTCCACCTCAACTGATAAGGCAACTGGACTTTGTAAATGATCTTGCTCAACTTGATAGGTCAACCTTGTGACTCCAGACCATACGACCCCCTCCCAGCTTGCCAAAACCACCCTGAAATGTAACTTGTATAACTTTCTACTGCCTACCCCAAACCTATAAAACCAACTCCTATTCCACTGCCCTCCACCATTTCTCTTTTCAGACTCAGCCTGCCACACCTGGATGAATCAACAGCCATGTTGCTCATACAAAGCCTGTTTAAGGGGTCTCTTCATGCAGAGCACACTTAACAAACATACAGAGTAATGTTAAGGGGTATCATCCAGTTTTTCTGTGAACTGGACATTAAAAGCACAACAGTTTTGTTTTGTTTTGTTTTTTTATTTTTTTTTAAGGCACTAGTCTGCTCTTTAACAAAAATTATACAGGGTTAAAAAGAGTCTATAAAAATCTTACCTTAAGGTCAGACATTAAAATTAGATAAATATGTCTACAAGGTTTTATTAAGATTGAGTTTAACATTAATAGCACACTAATATAAAGGTGAAATTTAGCTAATCTGGTATAAAATCATATAGGAAGCATGGTCAAATATAAAATGATGTTTGGCTTTCTTTGGTCTAAAAACTAATAAAAATACATGCTAAAGAGAATTCCGAAGGAAAATGGATATTGCTAGACCAGAGAGAAATGTTATTTAAACATTACGAGGGGAATCTGCTTCCAGCTGCATCTAGGGACCCATTGGGGGCCCCAAGCCATGTGTGATGCAGTCTTCAGAGTTTATGAGTACACAGGAATTTATACTCTGGCCAAACAGGTTACAGACAGTTGCTTAATGTATAAGAAAACTAACAAACAAGCTACAAAACTATTACCACTTTGGGGAAGGAATCCAGGCTTAAGGCTATTTCAAAGTATCCAGATTAGTTACACAAAGATGCCTCCAATTGGTCATCTAAAGTATTTATTGATTCAGGTAACAGGTCACATTTTACTGAATATGTCATGGGGAAATTAGCTCAGATACTCGATATAATACAGAAATATCATACTCCCTGGCACTCATCTTCATCAGGGAAAGTAGGAAGGCCTATTATCTTAAGAGTTTGAACTGCTTCCTGAAAAGACATTCTACTACTGATCTCTCTACATTTGAAACCAAAAAATGGCAGTTCATATACTTGGTTTGTCTTCCATGTTCCCTTCCATCAGAACTAAAGGTCTTTTAGCACAGGTGCCACCCCTGGAGTTTCCAGCACACCAGCATCAGCCTGGGGACCATGATCTTGTCAAAAGTTGGAGAGAATGAAAAGCTGAAAGTGGCCTGGGAAGGATCTTACCTAGTGTTCTTAACTACTGAGACCACAGTATGGAAAGCAGAAAAAGTATGATCTCCTCATACCCAAGTCAAAAAGGCTCTGTCCCTCTCTGCAATTATGGGCCATAATCCCAGGGGGAAACCCCACCAAACTAAAGCTAAAAGAAATTTAACTCTCTTTATTCTATTACTCTTTCTTCTTTCCTCATTCTATTGCTTGCCATGTAGTTATTAATGTAACCAAGTCAATTTTGCCTCAAGCTATTACATTTGATGCTTGCCTTGTTATACCATGTGGGGACTTGCCAGGTCAAAGACAGCTCTTCACTTCAGAAAAATACCTCTGTACTTCCTGGCTCTCTCAAACTGGACATTAGTGAATTGGGGCCATTTAGTCTGGGAAGATTTCAACAAAGACCCCAGTGTCAACCACGAGTCTTGCTCCCTCAATACAGAGCTTTTATGCTATATTTGGTTCAACACATTTTGGAACACTAAAGAGCAAGTATGGACTACCCCAACTAGTAATTGCAGTTTCTTAAAACCATGTATTCATTTTACTAAAGGAGTTACCCATCCCCATTGTCAGACACATTACCACCTCCACTCTCCTGAGTTCTTCCCATTCATTAAGTCATTTCTACGGTATAGAAGCAGAAGTCTCAGGGAATGACCACATAGAATTTTTAAAATGCACTTTATTGCCTTCTCACCTCCTTCACTCCCTTCTCCCTCTCCCAAGTTCTTCACAAACCAAACCTTCTCTCACTATCTATCCAAAGATAAAACCAATATAGTTGTAGAGGTTAAAGATTTAAAACAAACTAGCAATTGAAAAGAATTATCATGATGCAAATGCTTGACTGGAATGGATTAGATATTCTGTTCGCATGATAAATGAGCAACTGTTTTTTTTGTTTGTTTTGGGGTGGGACTTTCTGGCAAAAACCAGAAAGCCTGCTAGACAAATTCTAAAAGAGCTGTAACACTATGAGCAACTGTTATACTTGTACACTTGTGCATCAGGCAGGCCAGAAACCCACACTGTCTACTTCCCACTTGGGTGGTTCTCTCATGGACCGGGCAAGAGCTGTATGGCAGTTCTCTTCCAGAACTTAACAGCCTGGGTGATCAGTCATGACTGTTTCATTGCTATTCCCTGAGTTTAAGAGCCCTGTGCCTCAGCCCGTGAGGGCCATCCAGCCTCATGCCTTCCATGGCAGAGGGAAAAGTTGGCATTCCCTGAAGACTTTACAGGATGCAGTAAAACCAAGTCTTTTCAAAAGTTTACCAATCAATCTGCCTTTGTTCATCCCCAAGCAAATCTGTTGTGAATTGCAGGAGACTACTGATGGGTACTCTGCTAACTAATTAGAGCAATACTTGTGCTCTAGTCTAATTGGCCATTCCTTTCACCCTAGCATTTCTACCTGACTTTAAACTATACAACAAGGCTACAGTAATGAAAACAGCATGGCACTGGTATGAAAACAGAGATATAGACCAATGGAACAGAACAGAGGCCTCAGAAGTAACACCACATCTCTACAACCATCTGATCTTTGACAAACCTGACAAAAACAAGTAATGGGGAAATGATTCCATGTTTAATAAATGGTGTTGGAAAAACTGGCTAGCCATGTGCAGTAAGCAGAAACTGGACCCCTTCCTGACACCGTACACTAAAATTAACTCCAGATGGATTAAAGACTTAAGCATAAGACCTAATACTATAAAAAGCCTAGAAGAAACCCTAGGCAAAACCATTCAGGACATAGGCATAGGCAAGAACTTCATGACTAAAACACCAAAAGCATTGGCAATAAAAGCCAAAATAGACAAATGGAATCTAATTAAACTCCAGAGCTTCTGCACAGCAAAAGAAACAATCATTAAAATGAACCAGCAACCAATAGAATGGGAAAAAAGTTTTGCAAACTTTCTGACAAAGGGCTAATATCCAGAATCTACAAAGAACTAAAACAGATTTACAAGAAAAAAAAAACTTCCAAAAGTGAGCAAAGGATATGAACAGACACTTTTAAAAAGAAGACATATATGACTCCAACAAACATGAAAAAATGCTCATTATCACAGGTCATTAGAGAAATGCAAATCAAAACCATATTGAGATACCATCTCACACCAGTTAGAATGGTGATCATTAAAAAATCTGGAGACAACAGATGCTGGAGAGGATGTGGAGAAATAGGAACACTTTTACACTGTGGGTGGGAGTGTAAATTAGTTCAGCCATTGTGGAAGACAGTGTGGTGATTCCTCAAGGATCTAAAACTAGAAATACCATTTGACCCAGCAATCTCATTACTGGGCATATACCCAAAGGATTATAAATTACTCTATTATAAATACACATGCACACATCTGTTCATTGCAGCACTATTTACAATAGCAAAGACCTGGAACCAACCCAAATGCCCATCAGGGATAGACTAGACAAAGAAAATGTGGCACATATATACCATGGAATACGATGCAACCATAAAAAACGATGAGTTCATGTCCTTTGTAGGGACATGGATGAATCCGGAAACCACCATTCTCAGCCAACTGACATAAGAACAGAAAATCAAACCCCGCATGTTTTCACTCATAGGCAGGTATTAAACAATGAGAGCAAATGGACACATGGAGGGGAGTATCACACACTAAGGTCTTCTTGGGGGAGATCTGGGAGGAACAGTGTGGGGTAGGGAGGTTAAGAAGAGATAACATGGGGAGAAATGTCAGATATAGGTGATGAGGGGATGGAGGCAGCAAACCACCTTGCCATGTAAGTACCTATGCAACAACCCAGCATTATCTGCACATGTACCCCAGAACCTAACGTACAATAAAAATAAAAGAAAATAAGAGAAAAAAATTGTTTTAAAAAAAATAGTGCCTTACAGGGGTCCTTTGACCCCCATGTTTATATAAGCACTATTGTAGTTACCAAATAAATTTAAAACCAGAGATCAAATAGCTACAGAATTTAAGTCAATACTTTCATAGGTGACAATTAATAAAAATGTAAATTAAATAAATTACATCCATTATGATCAGCAGTAGTTTATTAATTACACCAGGGATGCTGTCAAAGGGACAGCAGAACAACTAAGCCAAGACATGTTAAGGAAGTTTGAAGAGAAAATTTAAAAAATTCAAGATAAGGTATTGTTATATATAGTGAACTCCAAGTTTCTCTTCAAAGAATCAGTAGGTCAGTATGTTCAGCTTTCTTATTCTTTAATTCTCCCTTTTAAAGTTTAACTTCCTTGTAGTTTCAGTAAACAACATTTTCCACCAGTTCTAATCAGTAGTTCACATCTCTTCTTCCAGTCCCCTGCTCCGTCCTGACTCATCCCAAGTCACCTGCTCCCATCACCTGCTTTGACCCCTGCTTACCTAATCTGACCTGCCCATAACATCCTTCCCACCAAACTACTCACCCCTCCACTCCAACTTGTACCCCTACTCCCTTTAAAACAGCCAATCAGAATTAGACTAGAATGTGTGGTCTAACCCTAGCCAACTGGGTAATTACACAGTAGCAGGGGCGACCTCCATCAGGAATAAGTATCCCTTCCCCTCCCTTGTCCAGGTGTGCACTCACCATTGTTCCAATTGTGAGCCACACCCTTCTATAGAAATAAATTGCCTTGCTGAGGAAATTTATATTCAAGTGCTATTTCTTTGTGTCACTGAAAATTTTTACTTATAACATCTACAAAGAAACAATGGATTTAAACTATACCTTGGAACAAATCGACTTAACAGATGTATACAGAAGATTCCATCCAACAACCACAGAATACAAATTCTATTTAACAGTGCACGGGACTTTCTCCAAGATAGACTATATGATATAACATAAAAATTAAAATTATATCAAGCACTGTCTCAGACTACAGTGGAACAGAACTGGAAATCAGCTCCAAAAGGAACCTTCAAAACCATGCAAACACATGGAAATTAAATAACCTGCTCCTGAATGAGCAGTGGGTCAAAAATCAAGATGGAAATTTAAAAATTATTCAAACTGGATGACAATAATGGCACAACCTATCAAAACCTCTGGGATACAGCAAAGACAGTGCTAAGAGGAAAGCTGATAACCCTAAATGTCTACATCAGAAAGACTGAATAAGCACAAACTGATATTCTAGGGTCACACCTAAAGGAAATAGAGAAACAAGAACCAAATCCAAACTCAGCAGAATAAAGGAAATAACCAGGATCAGAGCAAAACTAAATGAAATTGAAACAACAAAAAAATATCAAAGATAAATGAAACAAAAAGCTGGTTCTTGGAAAAAATAAGTAAAATTGATAGTCTATTAGCAAGATTAATCAAGAAGAGAGAAAATCCAAATAACCTCACTAAGAAATGAAACAGGAGATATTACAATTGACACCACTGAAATACAAGAGATCATTTCAGGCTACTATGAACACCTTTATGCACACAAACTAGAAAACCTTGAAGAGATAAATAAATTCCTGGAAAAATACAACCTCCTAGCTTAAATAAGGAGGAATTAGATACCCTTAACAGACCAATTACAAGCAGTGAGACTGAAATGGTAATTTAAAGACTACCAACAACAACAAAAAAGTCCAGGACCAGATGGATTCACAGCAGAATTCTACCAGACATTCAAAGAAGAATTGTTACCAGTCCTTTTGACGCTATTCCACAAGATGGAGAATGCAGGAGCCCTCCCTAATTTATTCAGTGTAGCCAGCATCACCCTAATACCAAAACCAGGAAAGGACATAACCAAAGAAGAAAACTAGAGACCAATATCCTTAATGAACAGAGATGCTAAAATCATCAACCAAATACTAGCTAACCAAATCCAACAGCATATCAAAAACATCATACCCACCATGATCAAGTGGGTTTCATACCAGGAATGCCAGGGATGATTTAACATATGCAAGTCAATAAATGCAATACACCACATAAACAGATTTAAAAACAAAAATAATTTGACCATCTCAATAGATGCAGAAAATAACACCGTTATTCAATATAGTATTGGAAGTCCTAGCTAGAGCAATCAGCCAAGAGAAAGAAATAAAGGGCATCCAAATTGGAAAAAAAAAAAAAGTCAAATTATCCTTATTTACAGATGATATAATCTTATATTTGCAAAACCTGAAGACTCCTCCAAAAAATCTATTAGAACAAGAAAATTCAGTAAAGCTGCAGGATACAAAATTCAGCATATAAAAATCAGTAGTGTTTTTATATGCTAACACCAAAGAATATGAAAAATAAATAAAAAATGTAATCTCATTTACAAAAGCCACAAATTAAATACCTAGGGATTAGCTTAACCAAAGAAGTCAAAGATCTGTAACAAAAACTGTAAAACACTGATGAAAAAATTTAAAGAGAACACCAAAAAATGGAAAGAGATTCCATGTTTATGAATCCAAAGAATCAATATTGTCCAAAATGTCCATATTACCCAAAGCAACCTACAAATTCAGTGAAATCCCTATAAAAATACCAATGACATTCTTCAAAGAATTAGAAGAAAAAAAAACACCCAAAATATGTAAAGAACCACAAAACATAGAGAATAGTTAAACTATCCTAAGCAAAAAGAACAAAACTGGAGGAATCACATTTAGAATTTAGACTGCAGATTTTATTCTACAGAACTATAGTAATCAAGATAGCATGATACTGGCAATAAAAAAGACACATAGACCAAATAAACAGAATGGAAAACCCGGAAATAAATCTACCCACCTACAATGAACTCATTTTTAACAAAGGTACCAAGAACATACACTGGGGAAAAGACAATTTCTTCAATTAATGGTACTGGAAAACTGGATATTCATATGCACAAGAATGCAACTAGATCCTCTATCTCTTACCATATACAAAAATAAAATCAAAATAGATTAAAAACTTAAACCTAAGACCTCAAACAATAAAACTATTATAAGAAAGCATTGAGAAAACTCTCTAAGACATTGGTCTGGGCACAAATTTCTTGAACGATACCCCATAAGCACAGGTAACCAAAACAAAAATGAAAAAATTGGATCATATCAAGTGAAAAAACTTCTGTACAGAAAAGGAAACAATCAACAAAATGGAGTGACAATCCACAGAGTGAGAGAAAATATTTGCAAACTACCCATCTGACAAGGGATTAATAACCAGCCTATCTAAGGAGCTCAAACAACTCCATAGAGAAAACGGCAATAATCTTATTTAAAAATGGACAAAAGATTTAAATAGATATTTTTTAAAAGAATATATACAAATGGCAAACCGGCACATGAAAAGGTGCTCAACATCATTATTGATGATCAGAGAAATGCAAATCAAAACTACAATGAGATACCATTTCACTCCAGTTAATATGGCTTATATCCAAAAGAAAGGCAATAGCAAATGCTGATACAGATGTGGAGAAAGGGAAACCTTGTACATTGTTGGTGAGAATGCAAATTTAGTGCAAACCACTAAAGACAGCAGTATGGAGGTTCCTCAAAAAACTAAAAATACAGCTACTATATACTCCATCGATTCCACTGCTAGGTATATATCTGAAAGAAAAGAAATTAGTATATCAAAGTGATATTTGCACTCCCATCTTTGTTGCAGTACTGTTCACGATAGCCAAGATTTGGAAGCACTCTAACTGTCCAACAACAGGTGAATGGATAAAGAAAATATGGGTTAGAGGAAACAATGGCAGATAAGAGGCAAGATGAACTTGAAGCTTCCACTCAGAGCAGCATGTGGATACTCACATCATGAACTTTTGCTCCAAGAACTACCACAGGAATATATCAGGAAAGCCAAGATAATCCAAAGACCCTTTGAAGGAAGCGGCTTGCCACTGCAAGCTCTGTGATACAGCTGAAAAACTCAGTGCCCAAAGAGTGTAAGGGGAAAAATCTGCCAGAGAACACACATCTTAACTGAGGCTCCTGGGAGAAGGATTCAACCCTACCTGGAGCTGAGACCAATGTAGAGAGCTAAGGGAAATACAGGAGTAAAGGAAGCAGTGGGAAAAGCCCTGTGGACACTCTCAGTCTCCAGGGAAGCCATTTATGGATTTGTCTTGCAGGGGTCCTTAGGAAGGGCTGCTAGTGGAATTGAGAAAATGCCATGGGGACAAGAAAACTTCCAGCTAAACTTTGTAACAATTTTGACCAAACACAAAGTGTCCTGGACAGAATCTGGATGAGGGGGCAAACAGGGAGTGCAGATACAAGCACAAAAGCCATGGCAGGCAGGGAGGTGTGAAATCTGAAAACCTGCTGGCCCTGCTCGCCAGCTGCCTGGAAAAAAACTCAGTGTTGTTGGGGGGCATGGTGGGTGTGAGACTGGCCTTTCTGGCTGCAGGGAAGCTGGCTGAGGTCTGTCACTGCTGGCTTTTCCCTGGTGACCTTGTATAACACAGAAGACACAGCAGTAATTTCCCTGGGAACATAATTCCACTGGCCTGAGAACCAAACTCTCATCCCCCACAGTGACTACAGCAAGCCCCATCCAAGGAAGGACTGAGTTCAGAGACACCTATGCCTGCCCCTGAGGGACTGTGTTAAGAAAAACCGAGTCCACAAGGGGTGTGGTTTCAAAGGCAGGAACTTTCCAGTGCCATGCCTCCATCCACATCCCCATCCGGGAACCTAGAGTTTTTTCTCTGACTTCCCCGTGAGTGACCTAGGTAGAAATTCCAGGTGAGATCCTTTGTTTAAAATGCCCACGAAAAGCTCTGGGAGGAGGGGGATCTAGTTGCAGAACCAGCAGCCAATCCAGTATCAGTGTCAAAGATCAATCACTCCAGCAGAAGTTTGAAAGAACCCCTCTCACTGAATGAGAACACAAATGGGGAAGGAATAACTCCTGGGTTAAAATCACCCTGCCCCTTACCTGTGAGGATATCCCCTCTGGATTCCCCTCCCACTGCAGCATTGGAGCTCTCTCTCTCCTTCTCTCTTTCTCTCTCTCTCTATGCCTAATAAATTGCTCTCTGCTAAAGTCTTTGTGTCCATAATATTTATACAAACAGTAAGCTCACTGCACCTCCAGGGGCCCTTCCGCATTCTTGGAGCAAAGAGAAGCCAAGAACCTGGGTACATAGGATCGGGGAAACTGGTATCATCTTTGGGATACCCCCACAGTTCTGCTCCCAATCCCCAGTTACATCTTTGGTCATCAATGGGGAGGAACCTGAGCCCCTGTGTCCTGTCCTCTGGTTACATTTTTGGCAATTGATAGGGAGAGAGCTGAGGCCCCTGTGTCCTTTCCCCAGCATTTGCCCCCACTTTATGGTCTTTCTCTGCTCACCCTGGTAGCTAAAAACAAAGGACATAATCACTTGGGAGCTACATGGCCATGCCCACTGCCTGAGAAACCAGAATACTCCTCCAGATGACCCTAGGGCAAGCTTGTATCCTCCCTATACTACTACAGCTGATGCTCTCTTGAAAGCCCCTTTATGAAGGCTGGAGGCCAACATAAAACCGGTGAACTAAACAAAATACAACCAAGGGCCATGACAGAGTGCACTTCATTCTCCTGCTACCTCCACTGAAGCAGGTGCTGGTATCCAGGACTAAGAGACCTAAAGGCAAATCACATCACCAGACTCATTGCAGACATTCCTCAGTACCAGTCTGGAGCCCAGTAGCTTTGCTGGGTAGCTAGACCCAGAAAAGAACTAAAAATCACTGCTATTAAGCCACATCCCTAAGGGAAGAAGGAGAATGCCACATCAAGGGAGCACCCCATGGGACAAAGGAATTTTAACAGTATCCTTTGAGCCCCAGATCTTTCCCCTGACATCGTCTACCCTAATAAGAAAGAACCAGACAAACAAATCTGATAATATGACAAAGTTCTTTAACACCCCCAAAAGATCACACTAGCTCACCACCAATGGATCCAAACCAAGAAATCTCTGAATTTCCAGAAAATAAATTCAGAAGGTCAACTATTAAGCTACTCGAGGAGACTCCAGAGAAAGGTGAATATCAACTTAAAGAAATTTTTTTTAATGATACAAGATATAGATGGGAAAATATCCAGTAATATAGATAGCATTAATAAAAAACAGTCACGACTGCTAAATATCAAGGACACACTTCAAGAACTGCAAAATACACTGGAAAATCTCAACAATATAATCAAGCAGGTAAACAAAAGAACTTCAGAGCTCAAAGACAAGGCTTTTGAATTAACTCTATCTGATCAAAACAAACAAAAACAATTTAAAAAATGAACAAAACCTCCAAGAAGTTTGGGATTATATTAAATGGACAAACATAAGAATAACTGATGTTTCTAAGAAGAGAAATCTAAAAGTTTAAAAAGCATTTTTGAGGGAATAATTGTGGAAAACATGTCTGGCCTTGCTAGAGATTTAGACATCCAAATACAAGAAACTCAAAGGACACCCAGGAAATTCCATCGCAAAAGATCATTCCTTAGGCCCAGAGTCATCAGGTTATCTAAAGGTAAGATTAAAGAAAGAATCTTAAGAGCTGTGAAGCAAAAACATCAGGTATCCTTTAAAGGGAAACCTATCAGATTAGAGCAGATTTCTCAGCAGAAACCCTAAAAACTAGAAGGGATCAGGATATTATCTTTAGCCTCCTTAAACAAAACAGTTATTGGCCAATAATTTTGTATCCAGTGAAACTAAGCTTTATAAATGAAGGAAAGATACAGTTTTTTCCAGACAGACAAAAGCTGAGAGAATTTGCCACTACCAAGCCAGCACTAAAAGAACGACTAAAGGGAGCTCTATATATTGAAATAAATCCTTGAAATCTTGAAACAAATCCACCAAAATAAATCATGCTTAAATAAATCCCACAGGACCTATAAAACAATAACGCAATGAAAAGAAAAACAAAGTATTCTGGCAACAACTAGCATAATGAATAGAATAGTATCTCACATATCAAGACTAACATTGAATGTAAATGACCTAAATGCTCCACTTAAGAGATACAGTGGCAGAATGGATAAGTATCCACCCACGAAGTATCTGCTGTCTTCGCTAAAAAATAAAGACTCACAGAAACTTAAGGTAAAGGGGTAGAAAAAGACATTCCAAGCAAATGGACACCAAAAGCAACCAGGAGTAGCTGTTCTTATATTAGACAAAAGAGACTTTAAAGCACCAACATTTAAAAAAGACAAAGAGGGACACTATATAATGATAAAAGGACTAGTCCAATCGGAAAATACTGCAATCCTAAATATATTTGCGTGTAACACTGGAGCTCTCAGATTTATAAAACAGTTACTACTAAACCTAAGTAATGAGATCAATGGCAACACAGTAATAGTGGGGAATTTCAACACTCCACTGACAGCACTAGACAGGTCAGCAGGACAGAAAGTCATTGAAGAAAGAGTAGACTTAAACTATACCCTAGGCACAAATGGCCTTAACAGATATGTACAGAACATCCTGTGCAGCAACTGCAGAATATACATTCTATTTACCAGTACATGAAACATTCTCCAAGATAGACCATATAATAAGCTAGAAAGCAATAGATATAAGAAAATTAAAATTTTATCAAGTACTCTTTCAGATTACAGTGGAACAGAATAAGAAATCAACTCCCAAAGAAATTCTGAAAACTATACAAGTATCTGAAAATTAAATAACCTGCTCCTGAATAATCACTGGTTCAACAATGAAATGAAGATGGAAATTTAAAAATTCTTTGAACCAAATAATAGTGACACAACCTATCAAAACCTCTAGAATACAGCAAAAGTGGTGCTAAGAGGAAAATTTATAGCATTAAATGCTTACATAATAAAGCCTGAAAGAGCACAAATGGACAATTTAAGATCACACCTCAAGGAACTAGAGAAATAAGAACAAACCAAATCCAAAATCAGCAGAAGAAAAGAAAAAAACCAAGATCAGAGTGGAATTAAATGAGACTGAAACACACACACATGCCAAAAAAAAAAAAAAAAAAAAAAAAAAAAAAAAAAAAAAAAAAAAAAAAAAAAAAAAAAAAAAAAAAAAAAAAAAAAAAAAAAAAAAAAAAAAAAAAAAAGAAAAAAAAAAGAAAAAAGGAAAAGAAACAAAGAGCTTGCTCTCTGAAAATATAAACAAAACTGATGAGCTATTTTTGAGTTTGACCAAGAAAATAAGAGAAAAAATCTGAATAAGCTCAACTAAAAATGAAATGAAAGATATTAAACTGATGCCACAGAAACGCAAAAGATTATACAAGGCTACTATGAACACCTGTACGTGCACAAACTAGAAAGCCTAGAGGAGATGGATAAATTCCTAAAAACATACAACCCTCCTAAATTACATCAGGAAGAAACAGAAATTCTGAACAGACCAACAATAAGCAGTGAGACTCAAATGGTAACTTTAAAATTTTCCAACAACAAAAAGTCCAGGACCAGATGGAGTCATAAATGAATTCTACCAGACATTCAAAGAAGAATTCATACCAATCCTATTACCACTATTCCAAACTGCAGAGAAAAAGGGAATCCTCCCTAAATCATTATATGAAGCCAGTGCCACCCTAATACCAAAACAGGAAAGGAAATAACAACAACAACAAAACTAAAGACCAATATCCCTGATGGGTATACATCCAAAAATTCTCAACAAAACACTAGCTAACCAAATCTAACAGCATATCAGAAAGATCATACACAATGATAGAGTGGCTTTCATACCAAGGATGCAAGGATGGTTTAACGTATGTAAGTTCATAAATATGATACACCAAATAAACAGATTTAAAAACAAAAATTTACATGACTTCAATAGACAGAGAAAAAGCATTTGATAAAATACAGCATCCCTTTATTATTAAAACCCTCAGCAAAACTGGCATAGAAGGGACATACCTCACTGTAATAAAAGTCATCGATGACAAACCCACAGTCAACATTATGAACAGGGAAAAGTTGTAAGCATTCCCCTCCAAGAACTGGAACAGGACAAGAACTCCCACTTTCACCACTTCTATTTAACATAGTACTAGAAGTCCTAGCCAGGGCAATCAGACAAGATAAAGAAATAAAATGCATCCAAATCAGTAAAGAGGTAGTAAAACGTTTGCTATTTGTTGGTGATATGATTGTATAAATAGAAAACCATAAATACTCATCCAAAAAGCTCCTAGAACTGATAAATAAATTGAGTAAAATTTCAGGGTACAAAATCAATGTACACAAATCAGTAGCACTGCTGTACACCAACAGCATCAATCAAATCAAGAACTGCAAATCAAATCAAGAACTCAACCCCTTTCACAATAGCTGCAAAAATAAAAGTAAAATACAATACTTAGAAATAAACCTAACCAAGGACATGAAAGCCTCTACATAAATAACTACAAAACAATCCTGAAATAAATCACAGATGACACAAACATATGGAAACACATCCCATGCTCATGGATGGGTAGAATCAATGTTGTCAAAATGATCATACTTCCAAAAGCAATCTAAAAAATTCAATGCAATTCCTATAAAACAAGCCTAAGCATAAAAACAAACAAAAAACATAAAAAAACAGAACACACACGCATGCACACACACATAGGCATCACATCACCTTACTTCAAACTATACTATAAGGCTATAGTCACCAAAATAGCATGGTATTGGTATAAAAATAGGCACATAGACCAATAGAACACAATAGAATCTGGCAACGAAGTCAAATACTTAGAGCCAACTGATCTTTGACAAAGCATACAGAAACATAAATTGGGAAAAAGTCACCTTATTCAATAAATGGTGCTAGGAAAATGAGCAAGCCACATGTAGAAAATGAAACTGGATTCTCATCTCTCACCTTATACAAAAGTCAACTCAAGACGGATTAAAATCTAAAACCTGAAATCATAAAACTCCTAGAAGATAATGTTAGAAAAGCTTTTCTGGACATTGTCTTAGGGAAAGAATTATGAAACCCCCAAAAGCAAATGCAATAAAAACAAAAATAAATAAACAGGACCTAATTAAACTAAAAAGCTTCTGCATAGCAAAAGAAACAATCAACAGAGTACACAGACAACCCATGGAGTGGGAGAAAAATCTTCCAACAAAGAACTAATATCCAGAATCTACAAGAAACTCAAATTAGCAAGAAAAAAAAATAAATAAATAATCCCAACAAAAAGTGAGCTAAGGAAATGAATTGCCAATTCTCAAAAGAAGATATATACATGGCCAAAAGACATATAAAAATGCTCAATATTACTACTGATCAGGGAAATGCAAATCAAAGCCACAATGCAATATCACCTTATTCCTGCAAGAATGACCATAATCAAAATACAAAAAATAATAGATATTTGCAGGAATGTGGTGAAAACGAAACACTTTTACACTGTTGGTGGGAATCTACAGTAGTAAAACCACTATGGAAAACAGTGCAAAGGTTTCTTAAAGCACGAAAAGTATATCTACCATTTGATCAAGCAATCTCACTACAGGGTATCTACCTAGATGAAAAGAAGTCATTATACTAAAAGGATACTTGCACACATACGTTCACAGAAGCACAATATGCAGTTGCAATATGATAGAAACAGCTTAAATGTCCAGTCAACAACTGGATAAAGAAAACATTGCAGGGGAGATTCAAGATGACTGAACAGGAACAGCTCTGGAATCTGGAGTGCAGTTCCCAGCTAGAACAACACAGAGGGTGAGTGATCACCACATTTTCAAATGAGATTTTATTGCCCACAGACTAGGAGATTCCTGATATGAAAAGTGCCACGAGTTTCCAGGACAGCTGATTCGGCCGGCACTGCAGGTCTCAGCACAAAAACTCACACAAATCTGGGTGTCCATTTCAATTGCTGCCTGGAAAACCTGGGAGACAGAGCCACCCATTCAACTGAAAAAAAAAAAAACAGGGCTGAAACAGAGAGCCAGATGATCTGGCTTAGAGGGTCCCACCTTCACAAAGACCAACAATCTGAAACGTGCTTGATTGAGAGTTTTGCAGCAAGCACAGCTGGATCTGGGACAGTCCAGCTTGGTAGGGGGAAGGGCATCCACCATTACCAAGGCAGTCCATAACTACTAAGGCAGTCTGCCATTACTGAAGCAGTCTGCCATTACCAAGGCAGTCCACCATTACTCAGACAGTCCACCATTAATGAGGCAATCTGCCTTTACTGAGGCAGTCTGCCATTTCCCAGGCAGTATGCCATTACTGAAGCATACTGCCATTACTGAGGCAGACCACCATTACCAAGGCAGTTCTAACCGGACCTCTGTAAACAAAACCATAATAAAGTTCATGCAGCAGCTGGGCAGAGCCCATGGCAGCTCAGCAATGCCTCTGCTGGCAGACTGTGACTAGACTAACTCCTTGCTGGGCAGGGCATCTCTGAAAAAAGACAGCAGCACATCAGGAACTTATAAATAAAGCCCCACCTTCCCAGGACAGAGCACCTGGGAAAAGAGGCAGTTATGAGTTCCACTGCAACAGACTTAAACGTAACTGCCCAGCAGCTCTGAATGGAACAAAGGAGTTCACAGCTCAGCACTTGAGCTCCTATAAGGGACAAACTGTCTCCTCAAACAGCTCCCTGACCCCAGTATATCCAAGGAGACACCTCATAAAGGAGAGCTCAGGCTTGCATCTGGCAGGTACCATTCTGGGATGAAGATAAGAGAAGAAGAAAACAGCAGCAACCCTTACTGTTCTGCAGCCACCGCAGGTGATCCCCAAGTACGCAGGGTTTGGAGTGGACCTCCAGCAGTCCTACAGCAGAGGGGCCCAACTGTTAGAAGGAAAACTAAAAAACAGAAAGAAGTAACTTCAACATCAACAAAAAGGACATCCACGAAGACCCCATCCAAAAGTCACCAACTACAAAGACCACAGGTAGATAAATCCACAAAGATGGGAAGAAAGCAGCACAAAAAGGATCAAAACACTAAAAATCAGAATGCCTCTCCTCCTTCAAGGGATCACAACTCCTCACCAGCAAGGGAACAAAGCTGGATGGAGAATGAGTTTGATGAATTGACAGAAACAGGCTTCAGAAGGTGGGTAATAACAAACGTCTCTGAGCTAAAAGAACATGTTCTAACACAATGCAAAGAAACTAAGAACCTTGAAAAAACATTTGACAAAATGCTAACAAGAATAAACAGCTTAGAGCAGAATATAAATGATTTGATGGACCTGAAAAACACAACCTGAGAACCTCGTGAAGCATACACCAAGTTACAATAGCCAAATCGACCAAGCAGAAGAAAGGATATCAGAGATTGAAGATCAACTCAATGAAATAAAATGAGAAGGCAAGATTAGAGAAAAAAAGAGTGAAAATAAATGAACAAAGCCTCCAAGAAATATGAGATTATGTGAAAAGACGTAATCTACATTTGATAGGTATACCTGAACGTGAAGAAGAGAATGAACCCCAGCTGGAAAACACTCTTCAGGATATTGTGCAGAACTTCCCTATCATAGCAAGGGAGGCCAACATTCAAGTCCAGGAAATACAGAGAACACCCCTAAGATATTCCTCAAGAAGAGCAACCACAAGGCACACAATCGTCAGATTCACCAGGTTGAAATGAAGGAAAAAATGCTAAGGGGAGCCAGAGAGAAAGCTCGAGTTACCCACAAAGGGAAGCCCATCAGACTCACATTGGATCTCTCAGCAGAAACCCTACAAGACAGAATAGAGTAGGAGCCAATATTCAACATCCTTAAAGAAAAGAACTTTCAACTTAGATTCTCATATCCAGCCAAACTAAGCTTCATAAGCAAAGGAGAAATAAAATCCTTTACAAACAAGCAATTGCTGAGAGATTTCATCACCACCAGACCTGCCTTACAGGAGCTCCTGAATGAAGCACTAAACGTGGAAAGGAACAACCAGTACCAGCCCTCCAAAAACGTACCAGATGGTAAAGACCATCAACACAATAAAGAAACTGCATCAACTAATGGGCAAAACAACAAGCTAGCATCAAAATGGCAGGATCAAATTCACACTAACAATATTAACCTAAAATGTAAAGGAGCTAAATGCTCCAATTAAAAGACACAGACTCACAAATTGGATAAAATGTCAAAACCCATGGATGTGCTGTATTCAGGAAACCCATCTGACATGCAAGGACACACATAGGCTCAAAATAAAAGGATGGAGGAAGATTTATCAAGCAAACAGAGAGCCAAAAACAAACAAAAATGGAGTTACAATCCTGGTCTCATAAAACAAATTTTAAACCAACAAAGTTCAAAAGAGACAAAGAAGGGCATTACATAATGGTAAAAGGATCAATGCAAGAGTCAACAATCCTAAATATATACGCACCCAATACAGGAGCACCCAGATACATAAAGCAAGTTCTTAATGACCTACAAAGAGATTTAGACTCCCACACAGTAATAGTTGGGGACATTAACAATCCACTGTCAATATTAGACAGATCAACAAGACAGAAAATTAATAAGGATACCCAGGACATGAAATCAGATCTGTACCAAGCAAACCTGATAGACATTTACAAAACTCTCCACCCCAAATCCACAGAATATACATTCTTCTCAGCACTACATCATGCCTACTCTAAAACTGACCACATACTTCGAAGAAAATCACTCCTCAGCAAATGCAAAAGAACGGAAATCATAACAGTCTCTCAGACCACAGCACAATCAAATTAGAACTCAGGATTAAGAAACTAACTCAACCACACAACTTCATGGAAACTGAACAACTGGCTCTTTAATGTTGGCTGGATAAACAATGAAATGAAGGCAGAAATAAAGATGTTCTTTGAAACCAACAGGAACAAAGACACAATATACCAGAATCTCTGGGACACATTTAAAGCAGTGTCTAGAGGGAAATTTATAGCAATAAATGCCCACGAAGAGCAAGGAAAAATCTAAAATCGACACTCTGTCATCAAAATTTCAAAGAACTAGAGGAGCAAGATCAAAAAAACTCAAAAGCAAGCAGAAGACAAGAAACAACTAAGATCAGAGCAGAACTGAAGGAGATAGAGACACAAAATCCCTTCAAAAAATTAGTAAATACAGGAGATGGTTTTTTGAAAAGATCAACAAAATAGACAGACTGCTAGCCAGATTAATAAAAAAGAAGAGAGAGAAGACTCAAATAGATGCAATAAAAAATGATAAAGGGATATCAGCACCAATTCCACAGAAATACAAACTACCATCAGAGCTTACTACAAACAGCTCTATGCACATAAACCAGTAAACCTAGAAGAAACGAATAAATTCTTGGACACTTACACTATCCTAAGCCTAAATGAATTAGAAGTCAAAACCCTGAATAGAACAATAACAAAGGCTGAAGTTGAGGCAGCAATTAATAGCCTACCAACCAAAAACAGCCCAGGTCCAGATGGGTTCACAGCTGAATTCTACCAGTCATACAAAGAGGAGCTGGTACCACTCCTTCTGAAACTATTCCAAACAATCCAAAAAGAGGAAATCCTCCCTAACTCCTTCTTTGAGACCAACAGCATTCTGATATCAAAATCTGGCAGAGACTCAATAAAAAAAGAAAACTTCAGGCCAATATCCATGATGAAAATAGATGCAAAAATCTTCATAACACACTGGCGAACCAACTACAACAGCACATCAAAAAGCTTATCCATCACAATCAAGTAGGCTTCATCCTGGGGATGCAAGGCTAGTTCAACATACACAAGTTTATAAATATAATCCACCACATAAACAGAACCAAAGTCAAAAACCACATGATTATCTGAACAGATACAGAGAATGCCTTTGACAAAATTCAGCAGCCCTTTATGCTAAAAACTTTCCAAAAACTAGGTATCAATGGAACATATCTCAAAATAATGCAAGCTATTTACAATAAACCCACAGCCAATATCATATTGAATGGGCAAAAACTGGAAGAATTCCCTTTGAAATCTAGCACTAAACAAGGACGCCCTCTCTCACCACTCCTATTCAATACAGTATTGGAAGTTCTAGCTAGAGCAATCAGGCAAGACAAAGAAATAAGGAGTATTCAATTAGGAAAAGAGGAAGTCAAACTGTCTCTATTTGCAGATGACATGATTGTATATCTAGAAGACCCCAGCATCTCAGCCCAAAATCTTCTCAAACTGATAAGCAACTTCAGCAAAATCTCAGGATACAAAATAAATGTGCAGAAATCACAAGCGTTCCTATACACCAATAACAGACTAAAAGAGAGCCAAATCAAGAGTGAACTCCCATTCACAAAAAGAATAAAATACCTAGGAATACAACTAACAAAGGATGTAAAGGACATCTTTGAGGAGAGCTAGGAACCACTGGTCAAGGAAATAAGAGAGGACACAAACAGATGTAAAAACATTCCATGCTCATTGTTAGGAAGAATCAATATTGTGAAAATGGCCATATTGCCCAAAGCAATATATAGATTCAACATTATCCCATCAAGCTACCTATGACCCTCTTCACAGAACTGGGAAAAAAAAACACCTTAAACTTCATATGAAACCAACAGAGGGCCAACATAGTCAAGACAATCCTAAGCAAAAAGAACAAAGCTGGAAGAACCATACTATCTGACTTCAAACTATAATACAAGGCTACAGTAATCAAAACAGCATGGTACTGGTACCAAAACAGAGATATAGACCAATGGAACTGAACACAGGCCTTGAAGGCAGCACCACACTTCTATAACCATCTGATCTTTGACAAACCTGAGAAAAGCAATGGGGAAAGGATTCCCTGTTTAATAAATGTTGTTGGGAAAACTGGAAACTGGATCCCTTCCTGACAGCATACACTAAAATTAACTCCAGATGAGTTAATGACTTAAACATAAGGTCTAATATCATAAAACCCTAGATGAAAACCTAGGCAAAACCATTCAGGACATAAGTAGGCATAGGCAAGGACTTCATGACTAAAACACCAAAAGCATTGGCAACAAAAGCCAAAATAGACAAATGAGATCTAATTAAACTCCAGAGCTTCTATACACCAAAATAATCATTAGAATAAACCAGCAACCAAAAGAATGGGAAAAAATTTTTGCAATCTACCCATCTGACAAAGGGCTAATATCTGGAATCTACAAATAACTAAAAC
This sequence comes from Plecturocebus donacophilus, assembly GCA_004027715.1. Lineage (NCBI taxonomy): Eukaryota > Metazoa > Chordata > Mammalia > Primates > Pitheciidae > Plecturocebus > Plecturocebus donacophilus. The sequence continues at coordinate 27,394 of PVKP010002837.1, read as the reverse complement.
AGATTTACAAGAAACAAACAAACAAACCCATTCAAAGGTGGGCAAAGGACATGAACAGACACTTTTCAAATGAAGACATCTAAGCGGCCAACAAACATCAGAAAGAATGTTCCTCATCACTGGTCATTAAAGAAATGCAAATCAAAACCATATTGAGATACCATCTCAATGCCAGTTAGAATTGGTGACCATTAAAAAACGTGGAGACAACAGATGCTGGAGAGGATGTGGAGAAATAGGAACACTTTTACAACTGTTGGTGGGAGAGTAAATTAGTTCAACTACTGTGGAAGACAATGTGGCAATTCCTCCAGGACCTTGAATTAGAAATTCCATTTGACCCAGTAATCCAGTAACCCCATTACTGGGTATATATCCAAAGGATTATAAATCATTCTATTATAAAGACACATGCATAAGTATATTCATTGTGGCACTGTTTACAATAGCAGAGACCTGGAACCAACCCAGATGCCCATCGATGATAGACTGGACAGGGAAAATGTGGTACATATATACTATGGAATACTATGCAGCCATAAAAAACAATGAGTTTGTGTCCTTTGGTAGGAACATGGATGAATCTGGAAACCATCATTCTCAGCAAACTGACACAAGAACAGAAAATCAAACACCACATGTTCTCATTCATGGGTAGGTGTTGAACAATGAGAACACATGGACACAGGGAGGGGAGTATCACACCTGGGGGTCTGTTGGGAGGGATTAAGGGAGGGACAGCGGTGGGTAGAGATGTTGGGGAGGGATTACATGGGGAGAAATGCCAGATGTAGGTGATGGGGATGGAGACAGCAAACCACATGGACATGTATGTACCTATGCAACAACACTGCATGATCTGCACATGAACCTCAGAATCTAAAGTACAACAACAACAACAACAAAATATATATATATAAATAAAAAACTGGCACAGACACACACACACACACACACACACACACACACTCTCTCTCTCTCTCTCTCTCTCTCTCTCTCTCTCATTCCACATATATGGAATAGTACTCAGCCATAAAATGAAATAAAAAAAAATATCATTTGCAACAACCTAGATGGAATTGGTGACTATTATTCTAAGTGGAGTAACTCAGGAATGGAAAACCAAACATTGTATGTTCTCACTTCTAAGTGGGAGCTAAGAGATGAGGATACAAAAACATAAGAATGATGCAATGTACTTTGTAGACTTGGGAGAATTGGTGGGAGGGGGATGAGGGGCAAAAGACTACACATTGGTTAGAGTGTACACTGCTCAGGGGATGGATGCCACAAAATCTCAGAAATCACCACAAAACAATCTATCCATCTAACCAAACACCACCTGTTTCCCAAAAACCTTATGATATTAAAAGATAAATAGACTGTAAAGTTATAAAAATCTACTGAATTTGAACTGTTAGAAGCACAAATACACATTTCCTTAAAAATTTGGTTAAGATGTTAATTTATACCAAGGAGACAGTTTAAGAGTCTTCTACGTTTCAATGGCGAACTATGCACATTCACAATTAAGGTGGTAATAGATCTTATATATTACTGAATATCATATTTGTAATAAACACTAAATTTGAAAAAAAAAAGAAAATATGGCACATATATATAATGAAGTTCAATTCAACCAAAAAAAGAATGAGATTCTTTAATTCACAACAACATGTATGGAACTGGAGATCATTATGGTTAAATAAAATTAGGCACAGAAGACAAACATCACATCTTCTCACTTATTTGTAGGATCTAAAATTCTGAACAATTAAATTCATGGATATAGAGAAAAGAATAATTACTGGAAGCTCAGAAGGGCAATGGTAAGGGAAATGGCTAATGAGTATAAAAGTAGAATGAATAAGTCCTAGTATTTGCTAGCACAACATGATGACTCTGGTCAATAATAATTTAATTGCATATTTAAAAATAACTACAGACTATAAATGGATTGTCTTTAACACAAAGGATAAATGCTTGAAGGGATGGATATCTCATTTTACATTATGTGATTATTACACATTTCATGTGTGTATCAAAATATATCATGCACAACATAAAAATACATACTTGCTGTTTCCAGAAGAGTTAAAAGTAAAAATAAAAAATAGAATTTCCTTTCCAATGTATATATTGCATATTTTATGCATATTATTTTGCTCAGCTGTCATCAGACTAATATTAGTGTTTCTTTTCTGAACAAAATGTTTAGGGGCAGAGACATGAAAACATGTTAATATTATCACAGCTGGGTAAAATAATATGCATAGAAGAAGAAAAATATAAAATGTTACTAATGATTACCCCTGAATGAAGGTATTGTGAGTGATTATTGTATTCTCTTAATATGCAGTCTAATTTTTTCCTAGATTTATATAATTAACCTGTATTATTTTTGTAATATCCGTTTAACAAAAAGAGAGACTACGTTTTCTCAATGCAATGATATGCTGCTGCTTCAGGCCTCCTAGTCAAAGATGTCTCCCTGTGCAATCATGTAAAATGTCAGGTAGGACCACCTAAAGAAACCATTGCAGAATCCACCCCAGCAAGAATGGCTGGGGATGTCTCAGATTTATGATCTGGCCAAGCCATTTCCTCTTTCTGGACTGCCTCATGAGCCTCATCTTTCTCGCAATCTCATAGTGCATGCTTCAACACTTGGCTAAAATAACTGCTTCCTGAGCCTTGGCACATTCTTCCAGGAAGAATTGGGAGCTTTCTCCTCTGCAGTCCCACAGTTTGGCTCAGCCTTGCTTATAATATGTGCCATATTTTCCCCAGTCATTAAGATTTCTCAAAACAGGAGCAGAGTTTTCTTTGCCATTAGACTATATCCCACTATAGGAGATTGAAGAATATTTTCAAGTGTTTGGGAATTTAAAGAGTGCTACAAGGTTTAATAGACAAATCTACCATTCCAGCAACGTTTCTGTGAAGGTATTTATTAATTTCTTAAACCACTACTAATCTGCTATTATGAAATGATTCAAAGATCAATAGAGCTTGATCTTTCTCGTAAAGGGGCCAGTAGTTTGAGAGAATCCATATTTGTAAAGAATTAATTATATCAGGCATTTACAAGATTCTTCTAATCTGCAAAATGCTTCCTTTTGGGGTTTCTGAATTCTTTTGCTGATCAAGGTCCCAGGAATTGTATCTGAATAAAACACGTGAAATAGTCTAAAACCACCTTCCTTTTCTGAATGAAGTTTAAAGCAGAGACATGATAACAAAGGATAGGGTGGTGTTGTTTTTTAATTCCTTATGGTTAATCAAAAAAGACTGAGGCTGAAAAGGGATTCAAATTCAGTGAAGTTTTGGAATGTTTGGAGGTTCGTACTTGTTTTACACACCCATAATTTGACCTTTCCACTGAGAAGTTCTGCTTTTGCTGCCACTTCTTCAGCAAGGGCTTTTCCTTAAGAAAGACAGAATATATTAAAGCAAGTTCATTCATTAATGGAGCCAAAGAGTAGGAGGTCTTGTAACAGTAAAAAAAAAAGTACTTTACCAAACTCTGGTTGATCCTCCCACACCCTGTAAGGAAAGTCTATAGACAGTGTTAGAAAGATCAAGCTCTATTGATCTTTCTATATCTGCAAAGAGAATGGAGTCTAACACTGTGGGACTGTGTTAGACTCCATTCTCTTTGCAGATATAGAAAGAAAAGGGTTAAGTGATCTTGCCCAGGGTCACACCTGAGTGACAAACTGTTGGCGAGCCAGGATGAAACAGGTCTTTGACTCTAAGATCAGCCTTTTTTCCACCACAACATACTGCTATCATCCCTTGAAGATGCTGCTGGAGTAAGGCAATAACAAGTACAAATGGCAACAGAAACACTTAAAGGGTAAGAGGGTGGCCCTCAGTGACATGACATTATCTGAGCCAAGATTTTTTTTAATACTGAGAAGCCTACAAGAGAACCTAAGCATCGTGAAAAGTGAAGAAATGGTGATAGCAACCACTAGGTAGTCAGGTGGTAAACAAAACACTAACAATGTTTACTCCAGTAGAAGTCAGCCACATTGTCAGCTTATATAATGATCAGTGTTTCTACTCTCAGTTCTTCTTCCCTGATTCTCTGTTTGGTCTCCAAATTCTCAGCAAGCAGCATTCACCCTAGTAATAGAGATTGAAATTGAACACAGGTGAATTCCAGTGCATTCTACATATTTATTTAGAGTTTACATCCTCAGGCTGTGGGTGCACAGATAGCTCATTCTTGCAGGAGGACCAGAGAGCAACCAGGTCACAGGACGGGATGGGGCTCAGCTCCCTCCCTGATTGGATGTGCCTGAGGTTCTTGGACCCCCCTGCCCCAGGAACGGAGATAGAGGCCCTGGAGGTGTGGTGAACTTACAAATATCACGAACTCAAAGAGTTTAGCAGAGAGAGATTTATTAGGCAGAGAAAGGGAAAGGGAGAGAAGTATAGAGAGCTCCCACACTGCCATGGGAGGAAAATCTGGAGGGCATATCCATATAGAGAAAGAGGGAAAGACAGCTCCCACATTGCCGTGGGAGGGGATCCAGAGAAGGAGTCTGCACAGGTAAGGGGCAGTGGGGTTTTAACTTTGAAGTTATTCCTGCCCCATTCATGTTCTTGTCCAATGAGAAGAGTTCTTTCAAACTTGCCCTGGGGTGACTGATCTTTGACTCTGATCCCAGACTGCTTGCTTGGGCCCACAACAGAGCTCCTCCTCCCAGGGATTTTGGCATGCTTTCTGAACAAAGAAGCTCACCTGGAATTTCTACATAGCCTGCACACAGGAAAGTTAAGCAAAGAATTCTAGGTTCCTGGATGGGGGCATGGCACCGGGAAGCTCTTGCCTTTTAAACTATGCCCCTTGTGGACTTGGTTTTCCTTAACACAGTCCCTTAAGGGCACCTCCTGTACTAGCAGGACCCTTCCTCATGGAGCCACCCTTGGGAGGGTCTTCTATGGCTTTGCACTCTGAACCCTGTGAGTTTAGGTTTTTACAGAAGGGCTACATGATCCTCTGTCTTAGATAGAAACAGAGCGGATACAAATTAGGTCAAGATATCTGCTTTTAACTTTCACCTATGTCTTCATGGGATTGAAATGGAGAGGGTTAGTAGTGAACATTTCTCTAAGAACTTTTCGCCATTATAGGATAATATAAATTTCTGGTGAATTGCTTCAGGCATTTTTCACTAACACAGGGAACATATTCTATCTACTTATCTATCTATCTCACACACATACACTAGTGTGCACACAAATACACACATAAGCGCACACAAAAAATAGATATATACCCATAAGTTTCAAACATTGGTAGTTACAATTGCTTTGGCAACAGATGATAAAGGTCTGTACAACAGTCCACTCTGGCAGAACTCTCTGGAGCAGACACTGTGGCAGAAATTTAAGGTCATGTAAATATTATACTGAAATGTCAGCTCTTATAATCACCTAGCAACGCTCATGAAAGCTCTGGAATCCACAGATTCATTCACTCTTTAGCATCATTCTTCCTGAAAACCTGCCAAGTGTCAGGTACCATGACAGGTGCTGAGCAGAGAGAGATGAAGGACAATCTCTGATTTCAATGAGATCTCTATCTGGGAGTAGGAGATATGAGGCTCTTATCAAAGTCAGTGATCTGCCAGGGCAATCAAGCAAGGCAAAGAAATAAAGTGTATTCAAACAGATAAAGAGGAAGTCAAACTGTCTCAATTTGCAGATGACACAGTTGTATATTTAGAAGACCCCATTGTCTCAACCCAAAATCTCCTTAAGCTGATAAGCAACTTTGGCCAAGTCTCAGGATACAAAATCGATGTGCAAAATCACAAGCATTTCTATACACCAATAACAGACAGAGAATCAAATCATATGTGAAATCCCATTCACAATTGCTATAAAGAGAATTAAATACCTAGGAATACAACTTATAAGGGATATGAAGGACCTCTTCAAGGAGAACTACCAATCACTGCTCAAGGAAATAAGAGAGGACACAAACAGATGGAAAAAACATTCCAGGCTCATGATTAGGAAGAATCAATTTTGTGAAAATGGCCATACTGCCCAAAGTAATTTATAGATTCAATGCTATCCCCATCAAATTACCACTGACTTTCTTCACAGAATTGGAAAAAGGCACCTTAAATTTCATATGGAACCAAAGGAGAGCCTGCATAGCCAAGACAATTCTAAGGGGGAAAAAAAAAAACCCACAAAGCTGGAGGCATCATGCTTCCTGACTTCAAACTATACTACAAGTCTACAGTAACCAAAACAGCATGGTACTTGTTCCAAAACAGATATATAGACCAATAGAACAGAAGAGAGGTCTCAGAAATAATGCTGCACATCTACAGCAACTATCTGATCTTTGACAAAAACAAGCAATAGGGAAAGAATTCCCTATCTAAAAAATGGTGTTTGGAAAACTGGCTAGCCATATACAAAAAGCTAAAACTGGACCCCTTCCTTACATCTTATACAAAAATTAACTCAAGATGGATTAAAGATTTAAACTTAAGACCTAAAACCATAAAAATCCTAGAAGAAAACCTAGGCAGTACCATTGATGACATAGGCATAGGCAAAGACTTCATGACTCAAACTTTAAACCCAATGGCAAAGCCAAAATAGACAAATGGGACCTAATTAAACTAAATGGCTTCTACAGGGCAAAAGAAACTATCTTCAGAGTGAATAGACAACCTATACAATGGGAGAAAAATTTTGCAGTCTACCTATCTGACAAAGAAGTTAAACAAATTTACAGAAAAAAAAACAACTCCATCAGAAAGTGGGCAAAGGATATGAACAAATACTTCTTAAAAGGAGACATTTATGCAGCCAACAAACATACGAAAAAAAACTCATCATCAATGGTCATTGAAGAAATGCAAATAAAAACAACATTGAGATACCATCTCACACCACTTAGAATGGCGATCATTAAAAAGTCAGGAGACAACAGATGTTGGAGAAATATGAACGCTTTTACACTGTTTGTGGGAGTGTAAATTAGTTCAACCACTGCTGAAGACAGTGTCGATTCCTCAAGAATCTAGAACTATAAATACCATTTGACCCAGCAATCCCATCACTGGATATATACCCAAATAATTATAAATTGTTCTATTATAAAGATACATGCACATGTATGTTTATTGTGGCACTATTCACAATAGCAAAGAATTCAAACCAACCCAAATGCCCATTAATGGATAAAGACTGGATAAAGAAAATGTGGCACATATACACCATGGAATACTATGCAGCCATAAAAAATGAGTTCATGTCCATTGCAGGGATCAATGCATGGATCAATCTGGAAACCATCATTGTCAGCAAACTAACACAAGAACAGAAAACCAAACACCACCTGTTCTCACTCATAAGTAGGAGCTGAACAATAAGAACACATGAACACACAGAGGGGAACATTACACACTAGGGCCTGTTGTGGGTCAGGGGCTAGGGGAGGGATAGCATTAGGAGAAATACCTAATGTAGGTGACGGGATGATAGATGCAGCCAACCACCATGGTATGTCTGTACCTATGCAACAAACCTGCATGTTCTGCACATGTACCCCAGAACTTAAAGTACAATTAAAAAAAAAAAAAAGCAGGAGATGGAAAAAAAAGGTAGTCAATGGTCTAATGCAATATTCTAACAGCTTCAAAAAATCACAGCATGCATCTACTCAGTTCCTATTATGTCCAAACTGTATTGTTTTCTATGTATACCATTAACATCTAATAGAATCTTCACCCAATCTTTTGAGGAAGTTATTAGCCCATCTTATAGAAAAGAATACTGAGACATGAAGACATTAAAGAATTTGTCTGTAGTCACACGGCTTGCCACTAGTGGATCCTAGATTTCAGCCCAAGTAATACAGCCCTGAGTTTCATGCCAGTTAGCTACATCATGGTAGAACATGTGACAGCTGAAAAAGAGAAACAGAGTTGCACAATCTTCTCCAGATTAGAAAGTCAAGCAAGGTTTCCTAGAGAGGTTATAAAGGATAAAAAAAAATTGGACAGACAGAAAGAGGAGCGAGAGAAGGATGGCTAAAGATCCAGAGGTATAAACCAATAGAGTTTTCAGAAACTAATTGTCTGTAAAATACTGTCTGATTTGAAAGTAGTTCCAAATTTAAGTGTATGTACTCACAAAAACATTATTTTGTCCCTGGATAGTAAGTGTATAAAAACAAAAATAAAATTCAGGCTCAAGTAATTGAAAAATTTGTTAGTACTCTTCATCAAGAGGCGGAATCAAAATAAGAGATTCTATTAGGAGGTGCTTCAGAAACCAACCTGAGAAGTCTCTTTGGATGTATAATACTGGAATACTACTGGGTATACATTTATTTCTTCATTAAAAATAGATCCATAGGTCAACTTCACTTCAAAGAGCATTATCCTTCAAAACAAAGCAAATATTTACTATTGCTTATTAGACACATGAATGTGTATATGTAAAACGGTAAGGTAGTGAACACCGGGCAGAAAGACAGATTTAAAACCCCAAAATAAGCCAGAATCACTGTATTCCTAGTGACAGAGACAAAAGTCAAGAACAGACTGCCCATAGCCCCATGGATGAACACAGTAAAACACAGGTCCAAGGCCATGACAAGACGGGTTCAGCCTATGACAGAAAGTTCCTTGGCTGCCTTCCTGTCAATATTCACTTGTAACCATGTCTAACTGGGCTCATTTTCATTCTAATTCCTTTCACGAGTTACATTTGGGAAATATGCTTTATATAGCACAAATGTGACCTCAATTTTATTACCCAGAGGTATGTAACCCAGTGTGGAATAAGGGTCAAGAACGTAAAAGGAAATTTTAAGGTCACCATATATTTTGCCAAAAAAACACTAAAGAGTGAATTGACAATCAGATACAGCTCTTCACATTGTCCCAAGGTGGTCACTTGTGCTTTTAAACGATTGTATTTGTAGAAAGTATTTGTAGAGCTCTCTATTCAGTAAAAGAATTTTTAAAAAGTGGATACTTTCTCTTTAGGCAATACAGAAGAAAGTTTAAAAAAAGAACTTCCTGCTATAAAACAACAAAAATCAGTTAAAACATTAAAAGCACATTTTAAATGTATTTTGTTCTATAATATCAGCTTATGTGTATTAATGCTTCTACTGAACACAATGTGTATATATGTATATTTATATATATAAATAAAACACTTTTAATTATACACACACACACACACACACACACACATTTAATTAAAAGTGTTGAATTGGTGGCATCTGCTAGATAGTGTATTAGGAGGCTCAAGTTCTCATCTCCCCACAGAAACACCAATTTAACAAACATCCACCGACAAAAATACCTTTACACAAGCTCCATAATCTAATGAAGAGGTTATTACACTGTACAGTACAGTGCTGATAGGAATCCTCTTGGTCTGTGGGTGCTCTCATGGGGAAAACAAAATAGTAAGTGAGTTTCTGACACCTCCACGGAACCTGGCACGAGGCCTTTTGTCACAGACCCTGGCAACAATCCTAACTCACAGACTGGCATGAGGCCTGCCTCTGGTAACTCAAGCATCAGGCCCACTTCTATAGACCCTGGCACCAAGTCAGTTCACCTATGTACCTTGACAGTGGTCCACCCACAGACTCCAGCAGAACTCCTACCCAGACCATTCTAGCCAGCCCACTCAGAAATGCTGGTTGGGCTGACTGACAAAGTGCTTTCCTTGAAGCCAGTGTGTAAAACTAAGAGGTGATTACTTCTTCAAATGCACAGATACTAAAGCAAGGCTACAAGATTTACAAAGAATTAGGGAAATAAGATACTACCCAAAGGATCAAAATGAAGTTCCAGTTACCAACTTTACACAAATAGAGAACCATGAATTGCCTGACGAATTATTCAAATTATCTCAAGAACACTCCATGAGCTAAAAGAGAACAATTATAAACAACTAAACTAAAGCAGGTGACAATACATGGGAGGAAAAAGAGATGCTCAACAGATATACAAACCATAAAAAAGGACCAAAGAGAAATCCTAGAGCTGAAAAACACAATGGCTCAGCTGAAAAACTTAATAGAGAACTTCTACATCAGACACGATCAGCAGAAGAAAGAATCAGCTAGTTCAAAGACAAGTAATTACCCATTCCAAGGAACCAAAGAAAATGTTTTTAAGAATGAAGAAAACCTTATAGTATTTGTGAGCCACCACTTAGCAAAATAATATACACATTAATGGAAGTTCTAGGAGAAGAAGGGAAAAAGAAAGGGATAGAAAGCTCATTTAAAGAAATAATGCATGTATGATGATTCACTGGTAATGCTGCAGACTTGGGGAAGCCAGCCAACCTTGGCGATCTGAGTGTGAGATAAAAGAATGTGAATAAGAAAAAGAAGAAAAAGAGGAAGAAGAGGAGGAGGAGTAAGAAGAGCAGCAGGAGAAGGAGGAGGAAGAGGAGGAGGAGAAAGAGAAAGAAGATAAAGAGAAGAAAGAAAGAAAGAAGTAGTAATGGCTAAAATTTCCAAAATCTTAGGAGGGAACTGGATATCTAAATTCACGGAACGCAAAGGATCCCAAATAGGTGGCACCTAAAGAGGTCTACACCGAGAAATGTTAAAATTAAATTATCAAAAGGCAAACACAAAGAGATAATTAGGAAAGCAGCAAGAGAAAAGCTGATCACATACAAGAAAATCTCCATAAAACTATCAGAAGATTTCTTAGCAGAAATCTTGCAGGCCTGCAAGATTCAAAGTGCAGAAAGGAAAGAGAAAAGACAGAAAAAGGGCTAACGAAGAATAGTATATCTGACAAAACAGTCCTTTTAAAATGAAGGAAAGATAAAGTGTTTCTTAGATAAACAAAAACTGACAATTTGTCACCACTAGACCATCGTGACAAGAATTTTCAAAGGGAGTAGAGTTCAAAAACAAAAGAATGCTAAAATGTAACATGAACCAATATAACAGTATAAATCTCACTGATAAAGGCAAACATACAAACAAATACTAAATAATGTAACACTGTAATGATGGTGCATAAGTCACTTTTAGCCCAGTATAAAAGTTGAAAGACAATGGTGGCTGAATGCAATGGCTCACGCTTGTAATCCCGGCACTTTGGGAGGCCAAGGTGGGTGGATCACTAAGGTTGAAAATTCAAGACCAGCCTAATCAATATGGTGAAACCCTGTCTCTACTAAAAATAAAAAAATTAGCTGGGTGTGGTGGCAAACACCTGTAGTCCCAAGTACTTGGGAGGCTGAGACAGGAGAATTGTTTGAATCTGGGAGGTGGAGGGTGCAGTGAGCCGAGATCATACCACTGAATTCCAGCCTGGGTGACAGAACAAGACTCCACTAAATAAAAAAAATAGACAATGGTCTTATAACTACAACCACAAAATTGTTTAATTGATACACAGTATAAAAGGATAAAATTCTGATATCAATAACATAAAGTCTTGATGGGGGAATAACGTGTAGAGTTTTTCTATACAATTGAAGTTGCTATCAATTCAAAAGACACTATTACAAGAATAAGAAGTTGTATGCAAGCTACATGGTAACCACAAAGAAAGAAACTATAGCCAATTCAAAAAACATTTTAAAAAATCAAAATGTATTACTACAAAAAATTAAATTACAAAGAAGCTAGCAATAAAGAGACAAACTGAAGAACTACAAATCAGACAGAAAGAAATTAACAAAATGGCAGTAGTAAGTCCTTACCTGTTAATAACTATTTAAAATGTAAATGAATTGAACTCACCAATCAAAAAACAGGATACATAGGTTTTTAAAACAGGATCAAAATCTATGCCAACTATAAGAGACCCACTTTAGATTTAGGGACACACAATTAGCTGAAAGTGAAGGAACAAAAAAAGAAATTTATTGCAAATGGTTATCAATAGAGATCAGAGATGGTGATACTTATATTAGAAAAAAAAACTAAGTTAAAAACTGACACAAGAGACAAATAATGTCATTACCTAATTTAAAAAAAAATGGTAAATTCCATGAGAAGATATTGCAAGTATAAATATTATGAATCCAACATTGAAGCATCTAAATAAAATAAAGCAAACACTGACAGATTTAAAGAGAGAGAAAGCCATAAAGTAATAGTAGATCTCAATACCACATTTGCAATAATAGATATAAAACCCAAACACAAAATTAACAAGAAACAGCAGACTTTAAAATATTGTAATTAAAATGAAACAGACATGTACAGAACATTCCACCCAAGTGCAGCAGAACACACATTTTTCTCAAGCTCACACAAATATTCTCCTGAATAAATCACATGCTAGTTAAAAAAAAAAGTCTTAGCCAATTTAAGAAGAAAGTATCTTTTCTTACTATAAGGGAATGAAACTAAAAGTCAATAACAAAAGGAATAGACAAATTCACAAATACTTGGCAATTAAACAAACATTCTTAAACAATCAATGGGTTTAAAAAGGAAACAAACAAATAAAATATCCGATATCTTTAAAAACAAAAGTACAACATACCAGAACTTACAGGATACAATAAAAGCAGTACTAAAATAGAAGTTTATAGTGATAAAGTTTATAGCTATTGCAAAGGAAAAATCTCCAACAATCTAACATTACAACTCAAGAAATTAGAAAAAGCAAAACAAGCTATGCCCAAAGTTAGCAGAAGAAGGAAATTAATAGATTAGACCAAAAATCGATGAAACAGAGAAAAGAAAACAGAAAAAAAATAAACGAAACTGAATCAGTCCTTTGAAAAGATTTTTAAAATGCAAAATCCGTAGGCTAAGAAAAAAGGAAAGAAGACTCAAATAAATAAATCAGAAATCAAAGAGGAGGTATTACAACTGATACAACAGAAATTTTTTTTAATCATAAGAGAATATTATGAACAATTATTAATCACAAGGGACTATTAAGTTAACGAACTGGGTAACCTAGAAGAGATGGATAAACTCCTAGAAACATACAGCTTTCCAAAACTGGAGCAAAAAGAAATGAAAAGGTTCTAAGACCAGTAACAAATAAGAAAACTGAATCAGTAATATAAACCTTTCAAAAAGAAAAACCCATGGTTTCACTGGTAACTTCTGACAAATATTTAAAGAAAAACTGATACCAATTCTCAAATTCTTCCAAAAATTGAGATAAAAAGAATACTTTCAAACTCATTTTATGAAGTCATCATCACCCTGATACCAAAGCCAAAGACACCACAAGAAAAAAAAATTAGCAAACCAAATTTAAAAGCACATTAAAGGAGTCACACACCATAAGCAAGTGGGATTTCTTCTTGGGCTGCAAGAATGGTTTAATATACACAAATCAATCAATGTTGTATTCCACATTAACATAAAAAAGAATTATAAAGCCACATGATCATCTCCACAGATGCAGAAAAAAATATTTTACAAAAATCAACACAATTTTATGTTTTAAATTCTCAATAAATTAAGTATAGAAGAAATTTACTTCAAGAGAATAAAAGCCCTGTATGAAAATCCCATGACTATAGCATACTAAACCATGAAAACCCAAAAATTTTCCTTCTAAGATTAGAAGTAAGGCCAGAATTCCCAAAAAAATCAACATACAAAAATCAGTAGTGTTTCATTCTATACATTGACAATGAATTGTCTAAAAAAAATTAAGGAAATCCCATTTAGATTAGCACTGAAAATAAAATACTTATGCATAAATTTAACAAAGGAGCTGAAAGACTTGTACACTGAAGACTATACAGTACTGATGAAAGAAATTAAAGCAATACAATTACTAAAAATTACCTTTCATGTTCATGCATTGGAATAATTAGTATTGTTAATATGTACATACCACCCAAAGCAATCGACGCACTTAATGGAATCCCTTTCAAGATCCCAATGGCACATTTAACAGAAATAGACAAAAATTCCAAAATGCATATGGAATCATAAGAGATGCCAAACAGCCAAAGTGATCTTGAGTAAGAACAAAACTGGAATCAACATTGTACCTGATTTCAAAATATATTACAAAGCTACTGCAATTAAAACAGTATGGTACTGGCATAAAAACAGATATATAGAGCAATGGAACATAATAGAGAGTTCAGAAATAAACTCACATATCCACAGTTAAATGATGTTCAACAAGGGTGACAAAAATAAAAAATGGAGAGAAGAGAGTCTCTTCAATAAATGGTATTTGGAAAACTAGATATCTACAAGCAAAAAATAATGTAATTACATTCTTAATTTACACCATACACAAAAATCAACTCAAAATAGATTAAAGACTTAAACATAAGACCTGAAATCATAGGACAAAACACACAAAAAGAGCTTCAAGATATTAGGTTTTGTAATAAATTCTTGGACATGACACCAAAAGCATAGACAACAAAAACAAAAATAGACAAGGACAATTACATCAAACTAAAAATCTTCTATGCAACGAAAAAACTAATTAACAGAGCAAAAAAGAAAGTTATGGAATGGGAGAAAATGTTTGTATACCATTATCTGATAAAGAGTTAGTATCCTAAGTATATAAGAAACTCCCACAACTCAATAGCAAAAATAATTGAATAGCACAAAGGGACTAAGCAGGGTGCAGTGGCTCAAGCTTGAAATCCCAGCAAAATTTGGGAGGCCAAAGCAGGAGGATCATGAGTTCAGAAGTTTGAGACCAGCCTAGCCAACATGGTTAAACCCTGTCTCTACTAAATACAAAATTATCCCTGTGTGGTGGCACACACCTGTAGTCCCAGCTACTTGGGAGGCTGAGGCAGAAGAACTGCTTGTACCCAGGAGGCAGAGGTTGCAGTCAGCTGAGATAATGCCACTGCACTCCAGCCTGGATGATGAAGCAAGACTCTGTCTCAAAAAAAAAAAAAACAGACAAAGGGACTAAATGGGCATTTCTTCAAAGGCATACAAATAGCCAATAGCCAACAAATACATGAAAAAGTACTCAAAATCCCTAATTATTAGGAAAATGCAAATCAAAACTGTAATGAGGTATCACCTCTAATATAGTTTGAATATTTGTCACTGCCCACTTCTCATGTTGAAATATAATCTCCAATGTTGGAAGTGAGGCTTAGGGGGAAGGTATTAGGTTCATGGGGCTGAATCCCTCATGAATGATTTGGGCCATCCCCTTGCTGATGCATGAGTTCTCACTCTCAGTTCACACAAGATCTGGTGGCTCCAAAGTATGTGGCACCCTCCCCAATGCTCTCTTACTTGCTCCTGCTTTTGACATGTAAAGTGCCTGCCCCTTCTTTGCCCTGCACTGTGAGTGAAAACTCCCTGAGACTTCAGCAGAAGCCAAGCAGATCCCAGCACCATGTATCCTATAAAGCCTGCCAGAGTCATTAGCCAATTAAACCTTTTTTCTTTATAAGTTACCTAGTCTTAGGTATTTTTTTTATATACTTTACGTTCTGAGGTAGATGTGCAGAATGTGCAGATTACATAGGTATGTGTATGATGCTGCACTTAGGTATATGCATGATGCTGCACCCATCAACCTGCCATCTACATTAAGTATTTTTTTCTAATGCTATCCTTCCCCTAGCTTCCCCACCTCCCAATAGGACCCAGTGTGTGATGTTCCATTCTCTGTATCCATGTGTTCTCCTTATTCAACCCCCACTTATGACTGAAAATGTGGTGTTTGGTTTCCTGTTCTTGTGTTAGTTTGCTGAGAATGATATTTTCCAGCTTCATCCACGTCCTGCAAAGGACATGAACTCACCATTTTTATATGGCTGCATAGTATTCCATGGAGTATATGTTCACATTTTCTTTATTCTGTCCTAGGTATTTCTTTATAGCAATTCACGAATGGCCGGACAACCTCTTATCTCTTGGGATGGCTATTCTCAAAAAGTCAGAACGTAAGTATTGGAGACAATATGGAGAATTTGGAACACTTGCACATTGTTGGTGGGAATTTAAGTTGATACAGCCATTATGGAAACAGTATGGAGGTTCCTAAAAAAATTAAAAATTAAACTACCAAATGATGGCAATCTCACTTCTGGATATATTCTCAAAAAAAATGAAATAATGTTCTCAAAAAAAAAATCCCCATGTTGATTGAAACATTACCCACATTAGCCAAGTCATGGGAGGCAACCTAAATATTGACTGACAGATGAATGAACCAATAAAGAAAGTATCATACATACATACAGAGGAATATTATTTAGACTTAAAACGAAAAAAATCCTACCATTTGCAACAACTTAATCAACCTGAAGGACGTTATGCTAAGTAAAATAACTCGGACACAGAAGGTCAATATTACGTGTTATCACTTATATGAATAGTTAAACTCCTAAAACAAAAGAAGACAATGGTAATTGCCAGGATCTGGGGGAAACAGGAAATGGAGAGATATCAGTTAATGGGTCCAAGTTTCAGTCATACAAGATGAGTAAGTTCCAGAGATCTAGTGTACAACGTAGTGCCTATAGTTAACAATACTGTATTGTATACTTAAATATGTCCTAAAAGAGTAGACTTTATGTTGTGTTCTTATCACAAAAAAGTAACAATAATAATAAATAAGAGAGCAAAAGGAAATATTTGGAGGTGATGAGTAGGTTTATGGCATAGATTCTGGTGATGGTTTTACAGCTTTATAGTTACATCCAAATTCATCAAGTTGCATATATTAAACATGTATAGCTTTTTGTAGTTCCACGAGAGGAGACTGATGAATTGTTGAAAGGTACTAAAGACTGCCAGGCCCTATCTCCTGATGGGAAGAAAGTTGGAACTCTAAGATGAAAGATGAATACCTAAAGAGTACCTAAACTGCTTTCATCCTGAGAACATGTTCCAATACCAGAAAACCAGTTGGAACCTAGCTCAACAAAGGTGACAGAGTCAAGAGCAGGTCAGCCAGAAGTGAGAAATCTTATAAGAGACCTTCCCACTTTAAGTTGAGATCCCTGGATGACTAAAGAAGAAGAAAGGAAGAGGTGGGGAAGAGAAGGAAAAGGAAAGAAAGGAAAGGAAAAAAAATAAATGAAAAGAATGAATCAAAGGAAGAAAGAGGGATAAGAGAATGCCTGAGAATTTGTGCACACATCTGGGGAAAAAGCCCAGAAATATTAAGAAACTAAATCCCAAAAGATACATAAGTGATCACATATCATGATTAAGTTGGATTTAACAAAAGCATCTTAGAAATTAATCAACACGAGTCATAATATTAGCAAATAAAAGGAAGAAATTATATGCTTATCTCAGTAAATGCAAAAAAAAGCACCCAAAAAATTAAATACTAATTTCTCATAGAAATTCTTAGCAAATATGAAAAAAGTCTCCAATTTAATAATATTTATGTGCAACAAATGTGCAACAGGCATCATAAAAGTTAAAACCTTGAGAATTTGCCATTGAGATTAAAAACTAGTAAAGAATGTTCTATTCAATATTGCACAGGGAGTTCTCAGCAACATGTTAATAAAAAAGAAATAAAAGAAATAAGGATTAGAAAGGAAGCAAGATAACATTTCAGAAGATATGATTGTGTATGCAAGAAACCTAAATAAATCCATAAATAAATTATTAAAGTAAGAGAGCTGAGCAAGTATCCTGAATGCAAAGTCAGTATACAAAATCAATTCTACTTCTATGTTCCAGCAACAAAAATTTAGAAAATAGCAATTTTAATATACTAATTATAAGAGGATAAAAAATCTGTTATAAAGAAATACATTTTTAAAGAAGGTGAAATATCTCTTTAAGGAAAATTCTGAACCCTAATATTGAGTTATATCTTAAAGAAAAATAAAAAATAAATCTTATTTATGAATCTGAAAAAATTAAAATTTCAACTATGTCAGTTCTCTCCAAATCAAATAATAAACTTTCTGTAATCACAAAATCTCACCCTTTCAATTAAATTCATTAACAACACTGCTACATGCACACACACACACATACAAACACAGAGAGAATAAGAGTTTCTGGCCACCTTCAGACCTAAGCAAACACAGAGAAAATACATAATTTTAACAAAACAGAGACTATGTTGTGAAAAGAAATGTTTTTTAAAAATAGTATCATGAAATCCTCACAACAATGACAAAATGTAGCATCTATGAAATAAAAATAGGATAATATTAAAAAAATCAAGAACAGGAAAATAGCATTGGCTATTAAAGTTATAATAGCATAAATTAAAAACTTAATACAGAATTTGAAAGATAAAGTTTTAACAAGTCTTCCAACATCTAGAGCATAAAGACATATTGAAAACAGTAGAAATGATATAAGAAAATTAGAGGACAAGTCCAGGAGGTCTCACATCTTATCAACAGGTGCTTTAAAAAAAGAATTACAGAATAATACAAGAAAAAAAATCTAAAAACAGTAAACATGATATCTCAAATCAAAAGTGTCCTTTTAAATGTTCAAAAATATGAGTAAAAATAAACCCAAATTAAGACATATTATTATGATATATCAGAAAACTGAAAACAAAAAGATGATTCTAAAGCCTTCTACATGGGGGAGAATATATTGTTCACACACAAGATAATGGATCAAATGCCTTCACCACTATCAACATGTGGGAAATGAAATATTCATGGGAAAATAATAAATCCAGATTAGTTATTTATAATAGACAAAAATTAAGCAAATTCTGTATAAAATAAAGACAAAGTAAAACTTTTAGAAAAAAAACATACACTTTTTTAAAACTTTATATCTTGTTACATATTGAAGATTTCTTCAACAAGACATACAAATTTATCAGATATAAATTAAAAAATTAAGTCTAGACCAGGCACAGAGGCTCACACCTGTAATCCCAGTACTTTGAAATGCTGAGGTGGGCAACTCACCTGAGGTCAGGAGTTTGAGACCAGCCTGCCCAACATGGTGAAACCCCATCTCTACTAAAAATACAAAAAATGAGCCTGGCATGGTGGCAGGCACCTGTAATCTCAGCTACTCGGGAGGCTGAGGCAGGAGAATTGCTTGAACCCAGGAGGAAGAGGTTGCAGTGAGCCAAGATTGTGCCACTGTACTCCAACCTGGGTAACAAGAACAAACCTCCACCACAAAAATATGTAAATAAAGTCTATCTACCTTAAAATCATATACATGTGTTTACCAAATGATGTATTAAACATCAAGGCAAACCTTAGATTGGGGGAAGATGTTTGTGCATGTATGACCAACAAAAGATTAGTGTCCAGGATATTCCAAGTTTATGGATTGGAAGAATTAATATTGTTAAAATGTCCATACTACACAAAGCAATATACAGATTCAATGCAATTTCTATCAAAATACCAGTGATATACTTCACAGAAATAGAAAAAAAAATTCTAAGATTTGTACAAAACAACAAAAGAACATGAATAGCCAATGTAACACTGAGCAAAAAGAACACAGCAGGAGGCATCATACTACCTGACTTCAAAATATACTATATTGGTATGATAGCTAAAATGTCATGGTACTCTCATACAAATAGACACATAAACTAATAGAAAATCCAGAAATAAATCCACACATCTACAGTCAATTAATTTTTGGCAAAGGCACCAAGAACACACATTAGGAAAAGGATAGTCTTTTCAATAACTCGTTCTGGGAAAACTAGATAATCACATGCACAATAATGAAACTAGACCCTCTCTCTCAACATATACACAAATCGAGTCAAGATGGATTAAAGCCTTTGATGTAAGAGGCAAAACTATTAAACTACTAGAAGAAAACATATAGAAAATTCTTCACAAAACTAAGTAAGAATTTTTTGGATAATACCTTAAAAGCACAGCAACAAAAGCAAAAATAGAAAAATAGGATGACATCAAACTAAAAAGCTTCTGAATAGCAAGGTAACAATCATGAGAGCAAAGATACCACCTATGGAATGAGAGGAAATATTTGCAAACTATGCATCTAACAAGGGGTTAATATCCACACTATATAAAGAACTCAAACAACTCAAAAACAATCCAATTTTAAAAATGAGCAAAAGAACTGCATAGACATTTACCAAAGGAAGACATACAAATGACCACAGGAATATAAGAAAATTATTCAACATAACTAATTAATTAAAAAATGCAGGCAGGGCACAGTTGCTCATGTCTGTAATCTCCACACTTTGGGAGGTCAATGTGGGTGGATCACCTGAGGTCAGGAGTTCAAGACTAGTCTGATCAATATGGTGAAACCCCATCTCTACTAAAAAAAAAAAAAAAAAATACAAAATTCATCAAGCATGGTGGCAGGTGCCTGCAATTGCAGCTGCTCAGGAGGCTAAGGCAAGAGAATTGCTTCATCCTGGGAGGGGGAGGCTACAATGAGCTGAGATCGTGTACTGCACTCAGAGGAAGACTCCATCTCAAAAGAGAGAGAGAGAGAGAGAAGGAAAAATGCAAACCAAAACCATAGGGAAATATGACCTCACCCCAGTTACTAACAAAAAGATATTGGTGGGGGTGGCGGGCAAGATGGTTGAACACGAACAGCTTCAGTCTGTAGCTCCAAGTGAGATCAATACAAAAGACAGATGCTTTGTGCATTTCCAACAGAGGTACCCAGCTCATTTCATTGGGACTGGTTAGCCAGAGGGTGTAGCCCACAGAGGGTGAGTTGAAACAGGGTGGGGTGTCACCTCAACCAGGAAGCACAAGGGGTTGGGGAACTCTCTCCACTAGCCAAGGGAAGCTGTAAGTGACTATGCTGTGAGGAACAGTGCATTCTCGCACAGACACTACACTTTTCCCATGGTCTTCACAATCTGCAGACCAGGAGATACCCGCAGGTGAATACGCCACCAGGGCCCTGGATCTCAAACACAAAACTGAGTAGGCATTCAGGCAACACTGAGCTAGCTGCAGGAGTTTTGTCCATACCCCAGTAGCATTTGGAACACTAGTGAGACAGAACCATTCACTCCCCTGGAAATGGGGCTGAAGCCAGGGAGTCAAGTGGTCTAGCTTAGTGGATCCCACTCCTGCAGAGCCCAGCAAGCTAAAATGCATTGGCTTGAAATTCTTGCTGCCAGCACAGCAGTCTGAAGTCGACCTGGGATGCTCAAGCTTGGTGGGCGAAGGGGCGTCCACCATTACTGAGTCTTCAGTAGGTGGTTTCCCTCGTCAGTGTAAACAAAACCTCTGGGAAATCTGGACTGCGTGGAGTCCACTGCAGCTTGACAAAGCCACTGTATCCAGACTGTCTCTCTAGATTCCTCCTCTCTGGGCAGGGTATCTGTGAGAAAAAGATAGTAGCCCCAATCAGGGGATTATAGATAAAAACTACCATCTCTCTGAGACAGAGCACCTGGGAAAAGGGGCAGCTGTGGGTGCAGCTTCAGCAGACTTAAACATTCCTGCCTGCCAGCTCTGAAAAGAGCAGTGAATCTCCTAGCACAGTGCTCGAGCTCTGCTAAGGGACAGACTAACTCCTTAAGCGGGTCTCTGACCCCTATGCCTCCTGACTGGGAGACACGTCCCAGCAGGGGTCGACAGACACCTCATACAGGAGAGCTCTGGCATCTGGCAGGTGCCTCTCTGGAACAAATCTTCCAGAGGAAGGAGCAGGCAGCAATCTTTGCTGTTCAACAGCCTCTGCTGGTGATACACAGGCAAACAGGGTCTGGAGTGGACCTCCAGCAAACTCCAGAAGACCTGCAGCAGAGGGTCCTAAATGAAGGAAAACTAACAAACAGAAAGGAATAGCATCAACATCAACAAAAAGGATGGCCACACAGAAACCCCATCTGAAGGTCACTGACATCAAAGACAAAAGGTCGATAAATCCATGAAGATGAGGAGCACAAAAAGGCTGAAAATTCCAAAAACCAGGACACCTCTTCTCCTACAAAGGATCAAAACCTCTCGCCAGCAAAGAAACAAAACTAGGTGGAGAATGAGTTTGGTGAATTTATGAAGGAGGTTTTAGAAGGTGGGTAATAACAAAATCTTCCAAGCTAAAGGACCATGTTCTAACCCAATGCAAGGAAGCTAAGAAACTTGAAGAAAGATTAGAGGAATTGCTAACTAGAATAACCAGGTTAGAGTAGAACGTAAATGATCTGATGGAGCAGAAAAACAGCACAACACCTTCAAGAAGCATACACAAGTATTAATAGCTGAATCAATCAACTGAAAGGATATCAGAGATTGAAGTCAATGAAACAAAGTGGGAAGACAAGATTAGAGAAAAAAGAATGAAAAGGAATAGACAAAGCCTCCAAGAAATATGGGACTATGAAAAGAACAAACCTATGTTTGATTGGTGTACTTGAAAGTGACAAGGAGAAAGGAACCACTTTGGAAAACACTCTTTAAGATATTATCCAGGAAAACTTCCCCAATCTAGCAAGACAAGCAAAAAATTCAAATTCAGGAAATACAGAGAACACCACAAAGATACTCCTCAAGAAGACAACCCCAAGACAATCATCAGATTCACGAAAATTGAAATGAAGGAAAAATGTTAAAGGCATTCAGAGACAAAGCTTGGGTTACCCAAAAAGGGAAGTCCATAAGACTAAGAGTGGATCTCAATGCACAAACCCTACAAGCCAGAAGAGGGTAGGGGCCAATATTCCACATTTGTAAAGAAAAGAATTTTCAACCCAGAATTTCATATCCAACCAAACTAAGTTTCATAATCAAAAGAAAAATAAAATTCTTTACAGACAAGCAAATCCTGAGACCTTTTGTCACCACCAGGCCTGCCTTACAAGAGCTCCTGAAGGAAACATTAAATATGGAAATGAAAAACTGGTACCAGCCACTGCAAACACATACGAAATTGTAAAGACCATTAACACTATGAAGAAACTGCATCCACTAATGGGCAAAATAACCAGCTGGCATCATAATGACCACAACATATTCACATATAACAATATTACCTTAAATATAAATGGGCTGAATGCCCCAATTAAAGGACACAGACTGGCAAGTTGGATAGAGTCAAGACCCATAGATGTACTGTATTCAGGAGACCCATCTCACATGCAAAGAAACACATAGGCTCAAAATAAAGGAATGGAAAAATACCAACCAAATGGAAAGAAAGGAAAAAAAAGCAGGGGTTGCAATCCTAGTCTCTGATAAAACAGATTTTAAACCAACAAAGATCAAAACAGATAAAGAAGGGCATTACATAATGGTAAAAGGATCGATGCAAAAAGAAGAGCTAACTATCTTAAATATATATGTACCCAATACAGGAGCATCCAGATTGACAAAGCAAGTTCTTTGAGATCTACAGAGAGACTCAGACTCCCACAAAGAATAGTGGAAGAATTTAATACCCCACTGTCAATATGAGATCAATGAAATAGAAAATTTAACAAGGATATTCAGGACTGGAACTCAGCTCTGGACCAAGCATATCTAACAGACATCTCCAGAACTCTCCACTCCAATAGAATATACGTTTTTCTCACCACATTGCACTTATTCTAAAATTGACTACATAATTGGAAGTAAATGTATTTTTACCTCAGCAAATGTAAAAGAATGGAAATCATAACAGTATCTCAGACCACAGTGCAATCAAACTAGAACTCAGGATTTAAAAAACTCACTCAAAACCCCACAACTACACAGAAACTGAACAACTTGCTCTTGAATGACGAATGACTACTGAGAAAATAACGAAATTAACGCAGAAATAAATAAGTTTTTTGAAAACAATGAGAACAAAGATACAACATATCAGAATCTCTGGGACACAGCTAAAGCAGTGTTTAGAGGGAAATTTATAGCACTAAGTGCTCATAGGAAAAGACAGAAAAGATCTAAAATCAACACTCTAACATGACTATTAAAAACACTAGAGAAGCAAGAATAAACAAATTAAAAAGCTAGCAAAAGACAAGAAATAACTAAGATCAAAGTAGAACTGAAGGGGACAGAGACATGAAAAACTCTTCCAAAAAATCAGTAAATCCAGGAGGTGATTTTTTGAAAAGATTAGCAAAATAGATAGAACACTAGCCAGACTAATAAAGAGAAGAATCAAATAGACATAATAAAAAATGATAAAGGTGATATCACCACTAATCCCACAGAAATACAAATTACCATCAGAGAATACTATACACACCTCGATGCAAATAAATGAGAAAATTTAGAAGAAATATATAAATTCTTGGACACACACATACCCTCCCAAGACTACATTATGAAGAAGTAAAATCCCTGAATAGACCAATAAAAAGTTATGAAACTGAGGCACTAATAGTCTTCCAACCAAAAAAAGCCCAGGACCAGACAGATTAACAGCCGAATTCTACCATAGGTACAAAGAGGAGCTGGTACAATTCCTTATGAAACTTTTCAGAAAAAGAGGGACTCTTCCCTAACTCATTTTATGAGGTCAGCATCATCCTGATATGAAAAGCTGGCAGGCACACAACAAAAAAAGAAAATTTCAGGCCAATACTCCCGATGAACATCAATGCAAATATTCTCAATAAAATACTGGCAAACCTAATCCAGTAGCACATCAAAAAGCTTATCCACAATAATCAAAGTGGCTTTATCCCTTGGATGCAACGCTGGTTCAACATATACAAATCTGTAAATGTAATCCATCACACAAACAGAACCAATGACAAAAACACATGATTATCTCAATACAGGTAGAAAAAGCCTTTGATAAAATTCAACTCCCCTGCATGCTAAAAATGCTCAATAAACTAGATATTGATGGAACATATCTCAAAATAATTAGAGCTATTTATGACAAACCCACAGACAGTATCATACTGAATAGACAAAAGCTGGAAGCATTCCCTTTGAAAACTGGCACAAGACAAGGATGCCCTCTCTCACAACTCCTATTCAACATAGTATTGGAAGTTCTGGCCAGGGCAATCAGGTAAGAGAAATAAATAAAGGGTATTCAAATCAGAAGAGAGGAAGTCAAATTGTCTCTGTTTGCAGATGACATGATTGTATATTCAGAAAACCTAATCATCTCAGCCCAAAATCTTAAACTGATAAGCAACTTCAGCAAAGTCTCAGGATACAAAATCCATGTGTAAAAATCACAAGCATTGCTATACATCAATAACAGACAGAGAGCCAAATCATGAGTGAACTCCTATTCACAATTGCTGCAAAAAGAATCAAATACCTAGGAATACAATTTACAAGGGATGTGAAGGACCTCTTCAA
Source organism: Plecturocebus donacophilus (assembly GCA_004027715.1). NCBI lineage: Eukaryota > Metazoa > Chordata > Mammalia > Primates > Pitheciidae > Plecturocebus > Plecturocebus donacophilus. The sequence goes on along the minus strand of PVKP010002837.1, from coordinate 2,203 downwards.
GGAGAACTACAAACCACTGCTCAAGGAAATAAGAGAGGACACAAACAAATGGATAAACACTCCATGCTCATGGATAGAAAGAATTAATACCGTGAAATGGTCATACTACCCAAATAACTTATAGATTCAACACTATCCCTATCAAAGTACCATTGACTTTCTTTACAGAATTAGAAAAAACTACTTTAAATTTCATATGCAACCAAAAAAGGACCCATATAGCCAAGACAATCTTAAGCAAAAAGAACAAAGATGGAGGCATTACACTACCTGACTTCAAACTATACTACAAGACTATAATAACCAAAAAAGCATGATACTGGTACCAAAACTGCTATGTAAACCAATGGAACAGAACAGAGGCCTGAGAAATAATGCCACACATCTACAACCATCTGATCTTTGACAAACTCGACAAAAATAAGCAATGGAGAAAGGATTCCCTATTTAATAAATGGTGTTGGGAAAACTAGCTAGCCAGATGCAGACAGCTGAAACTAGATCCCTTCCTTACACATTATACAAAAATTAACTCAAGATGGATTAAAGATTTAAACATAAGACCTAACACCATAAAAGCCCTAGAGGAAAACCTAGGCAATACCGTTCAAGACAAAAACATGGGCAAATACTTCATGACTAAAACATTAAAAGCAATGGCAAATAGGATCTAATTAAACTGAAGAGTCTTTGCACAGCAAAAGCAACTTTCATCACAGTGAATAGGCATCCTACAGAGTGAGAGAAAATTTTTGCAATCTATCCATGTGACGAAGGGCTAATAGCCAGAATCTACAAAGAACTTAAACAAATTTACAAGAAAAAAAAAAAAACATCAAAAAGTGGACAAAGGATATGAACAGACATTTCTCAAAAGAAGACATTTATGCAGCCAAGAAACATATGAAAAAAAGCTCATCATCACTGATCATTAGAGAAATGCAAATCAAAATCACAATGAGACACCATCTCAAGCCAGTTACAATGCAATCATTAAAAAGTCAGAAAACAACAGGTGCTGGAGAGGATGTGGAGCTATGGAATGCTTTTACATTATTGGCAGTATAAATTAGTTCAACTATTGTGGAAGACAGTGTGGTAATTCCTCAAGGATCTAGAACTAGAAATACCATTTGACCCAGCAATCCCATCACTGGGTATATACCCGAAGGATTAGAAATCATTCTACTATAAAGACACATGCACACGTATGTTTACTGCAGCACTATTCACAATAGCAAAGACTTGGAACCAATCCAAATGCCCATCAATGATAGACTAGATAAAGAAAATGTGGTACATATATACCATGAAATACTATATAGCCACAAAAAAAGAATGAGTTCATGTCCTTTGCAGGGTCATAGATGAAGCTGGAAACCATCACTCCCAGCAAACAACACAGGAACAGAAAACCAAATACTGCATGTTCTCACTCATACATGGCAGTTGAACAGTGAGGACACATGGACACAGGAAGGGGAACCTGCTGGGTTGGGGGAGGAATACCATTAGGAGAAATACCTAATGTAGATGACAGCAAATCACCATGGCATGTGTATACCTATGTAACAAACCTACACATTCTGCACACGTATCTTAGAACTTAATGTATAATAATAATAAAGATATTGGTTAATGTGTAAAATGTATTTTATCCAGGTGATGAATACCCTAAAAGCCCTGACTTGGCCACTACATTCTATGCATGTTACAAAATTGCATGTATACCTCACAAATTTGTGCAAATCAAAAGGAGATTTTAAATAAATACTGGTGAGGATGTGGCAAAAGAGGAATTCTTATATAGTTTTGGTACAGATGTAATCCGTACAGTCATTATTATAAACAGTATGGAGTTTCCCTCCAAATTTAAAAATAGAACTTCCATATGACCCTGAAATCTCACTGCTGAGTACATATTCAGAGTAAACGAAATTAGTATGTTGAAGAGCAAGCTTCCACATTCATAGCAACATTGTCCCCCAAAGTCAGGATATGAAATCAACCTAAGATATGAAATCAACCTGAAGATATGAAAAATTCATCAATAAAATAATGAATTTTTTTTTTTTAGAAAAAGAGAGAAAAGGAGAAAGAAAGAAACAGCAAAAGAAAGAAAAAAAGAAAAAGAAAGAGAAGAGATTTTAGAAAAAGAAGAGAAAGAAAGAAACAGCAAAAGAAAGAAAAAAGAATGAAAGAG